>VZUI01084724.1:0-17208 GCA_013401135.1 Cettia cetti | reverse complement strand
CCGCGCCGCCGCGCCCTGGCCCCCTTCAGGAAGGCCGCGGGACGCACCCTATGGCCGCCCCCCTCCCCACCGCCCCCGAAATCGTTTTTACTATCTTGTTTATTTTCCCCCGATGTGACTGCAGGACTAATGCATTCCCGCTCCCAACTTTTATTATCCTGTTTATATCCCCTCGGTGTGCCTGCAGCACTAATGCGTTCTCGCTATTACGCCACTTGCCTGCCCTCACCGCAACTTTTACTATTTTGTTTATTTTCCCTGCGATGGGGCTGCAAAGCTAATGCATTATTAATCCCGCTCTTTCCTCTTCCCTCAAAACTCATGGCGTGGATGCAGCGCTGCCTGGCTATTCCTGCCACGGCAGCGAAAGTGATGCTGAACGGGAGATCTGACAAATAGAGAAACCAAGGGAGGCCGCAGACACACAAAAACAAACATGTTCTTCAGTACAGCTGCTCTCTACTTTTACTCAGAGCTGGACACGTCTTCCTAGAAGTTGGGCCATTGGGGGTTTTTTTAGTAAAACAATTCTGTAATTCTGTTTTCTCTCTAAATTAAGGCGGGGGAGGGGGGTACAAAAGCAAAAAACTGAGGGGAGCAAGCTGAGGTGGTCAGCAGAGAGGAAAATCTCAGCCTATTCAATTCTCCATTGTAAGCAGGTATGCCTATAGCAGAAGGAACTAATTGTGGTGATTGTTAGGAGCATAGAGAAATTAAATGTAGCCTTGCAAAATCCTGGTTTCTCACTTGCCCCTGGCCTAGCATTTATTTATTTGTTTGTTTGTTTTATTTTGTGTTGGGCAAGGAAGATATCATTGATTCATCTTCATTATCACGCTAAAAGGCAGAGAAGCAGAATTTGTGTGTGGGCCGTATTTTTCACCATGATTTTGCAAGGGCAGCTTAGCTGGTATCCGTACAAATCACTACTGAATTATGTACATTCCTGGAGACAGCACTACCTAGACCCACACATATGCAGATTATGTTTTATACATTGTGGTAGTCCTGTACACAAGTGCAGATGTTTTATTAGTTAACAAACTGCTACATGGAAGGGAGAGGTGGGATGTGCACAACTCTACCCCCTGCAGACATCCGAGTCTGCAGTTTGTATTCAGGATATCTTAGGTCAAGATCTTTTCTCTCCTTCAAGTTTTAAGTGAAATTATTTTGATAGAGGAAGAATGGCAGGCAGGCAAAAAAAGAATCATGGAGGTAGCTTCCTACATGCAAGGCCCAACCAAACATGAGATTATTGCAGCCATTTGGGGCATATTCTAAGCATTTCTCTGTAAATATATGTTCTAAATAGCCATAAGAGTTTAGAAAATTTTAGGATACGTGAAAAAATGGAGGGGGAGGAGACTGGAATGTACTATGTTTCTGTTGTGTAAAATCAAAGACTTCTCTCAAAAAAACCCCCTACCCTGCACGAAATGTCCTATCACCACTGAAGAACACAAATTTGAACATAAAACTATTTGTTATAAAACATACTTAAACCACTTTTTTTATTACTTTAAAAGCTCATAAAAATACCCTGAAAATTGCAGGTGCAAATAATTACTTTGTAAGAAAATAAAGCAATTAATATATCCTGGGGTTTTTTAAAAAAAAGCAAATTATTTGAAGCTGATAGATACAGTGTCACAGCCCTTCTTCATTCTTGTCAAGAAAATGACATCTAATTTAAAAAGCATTTTCAATGATTATGCTAACCCTAACCAAAAAAAAATGGAAAAAAAAAGGAAAAAAAGTCATGGTACAGCAGCAAATCTATCCTTTATTTCCCAAACAGATAAATTTTAAAAAATCCTTTTAAAATGAAAATATATTAAATGTATTTTGTTGGATGAATTTATACCTTTAATGAAACATGTATTGTAACAAACAACTGTAAATTTTTCTCACTTTTTTTTAATTCATTGAGGTCTTCCTGCAATTTCCTCTCTGAAAATCAACTAGTACAATCAATTCCCAAGCATCTTTTTTTAATGTTAGCTATTTTAAAGCTCAGTCTTTAATTTTATAAAGAAGCATCACCAAAGAAAAAACTTAATTACTTTGCAACTACTTGATTAAAGCTGCGCCATAGCAACAAGAGTATATTTGTGAGTTTTAGAGTATATTCGTGTATGGTTTTCAAATTAAAATATTCTAATCTCACACCACGTAACACACCAACTCAGTACTGAACAGCCCGAAATTTTGCTTTGGTTAAAATTCAGTCAAGCCTAATACATGCAATTATTTAATGAAACATTTGTTGTCTTCTTATAGATTTCTATTTAATTCTTTCTATAGAAAGAGTGTACACGGACTGGAAGAAACTCCATGACTACCACTTTATGGTATTGTGTAATATTTGATTGAAAAATTTAGATAACCTCTTGATAGTTCTGTATAACCATCATTTAGAGAAGACCCTTGAAATGCAAAATAGGAAAAGAAATGCATTACCACTAAATAAATACTGCAAACACTAAGCCTATAACAGCTATGGAATCAAAACATAAAATCTTGTAGCATATATGTTCTTATGATTGTAGAATTTAATAAGCACTGATATGATGCAGAAAGTCAATTTTCTTTTTTTAAAAAAGGAAGCCTGGCCTTCTTTTAGTGATATGTAAGAGATTAAAATAATTAGAGAAGAATATAATTCAGTGATTCAGAATATAATTTTATTGTTAATCTAAATGCAAGGAGAAAATCCAATTTGCTTAAAGGAACCTACAAAATCAAGGAGCTAAACAAATTAGAATATAAGAAACTTACAAGAAGATTCTGTGTTTTAATTTTTCTTAGATACTTTCACAAACAGAATGAACGTGTAAGTGAAAGGAAGTTACACTCTCCAACTGGAAATTGTTTTTTAGAAGTTTAAAGCATTCCTCAAGAAAACATTAGCATGTATGACTGAATAGCACTTCAGTTTCATAAACAAAAATAAAGACGTACTCACAGATTTTTACTAGGAAATAATCAATTGCAACAGTAAAACTAAGATTTTTGAATGCTTGGTTTAAATGTCACCTTTTTTCCTTAAAATGTGCAAAATCGTATTGTAATTTTAGTGAACAAAACAAAGCATTGAACATGAAAAAGTCTTTAATTTACAAAGCCACATTACCAGTTAAATATAATCATCAGAAAAATCTTCCAAAAATAACAGGAAAAGCATAGACTTGATATTAAATGCATACTATGTTAGAAAACATTAATTTATATTGGGACTTGGAGCTGTAGAGCAGGAAAACTCGCTTCCTTCCAGAAAGCAAACTTCTCACAGTAATTTTTACTCCATTTTCAGATTGGGTCTTTGTTGAGAAAGCTGTGATCTGTACCTATGTGCAAAAAGATACATGCTGCAGCTAATCAGATGCAACTGAAAACAGAAAAATTGCAGTAGCGTAGTGATGTTCAATAGGTAGAATGATCTATCTCTTGATTATCCATTTAAAATACATTGATGCTTGTTTGCCTTTTCTTTATGTGGTTTTAAATCATTAACAGCATTCACTGAAATACCTTCTAATTGTGGGTATTGGCTTCATTTCTGGGAAGGCAGCAGTGAAATGATCACCTTACACAAAAAAAAAAAAAAAATGCAACTCTTACATATTGACCCTTGCATGCAGTGCATTTTAAATGGCAGTCTGCCTTAGATCCAAAAAATTCTTTCTATCCATGTTCAGTTATGAAGGATATAGCATGTCTACAGAACCCACATTAATAAAGTAAATGTATCTTTACATGCTTCCTCGTAAATTGTATTGAGAAAGAGTAAAATTCTCTTTTTCCTCTCCCTCTTCTTTAATATACTGCTAAAATCTGTATTTAACACCTATCCAAATGCAATGTACTGAATAATTTAGATGTCTCAACATTTAACATGTGGTGCTGAGGAATTTGCCTTGCTCTGTATATTTACATGTCATGCATGTACAGGTAGCAGCATTGGAGGTCATGTCAGTGCATCTCCTGGACAACATGCCTCTTCATATGTTGTGCTATTTTCTTTGATGCAATCATATTTAAAAATTTTGTAGTTCCTTAGATAGTAAGAAAAGAGGAAAATAATTCCACCAACTATTGCATTCATTTTCTTGCTTTTAATTATATTATCACCTTTGGAGAGTTTGGTAAATTCCACTTAGCTAGCAGCAATGGATAAAATTGGTGGTTTTCAAGTACTGCTTCTGTTACTGGTGTTGGCATTTAAATGTTAATTTCAGACTGAGGTTTACAGTAAACATGAAACAAGGGATTTTCTTTGAATGAACAATCTCAAACCAAAATTCTAAATAAAGAAAACCTAGCACAGGATGATTTTAAGTACAGTGATTATTTCCTTTTAAAGATTTAACATTCCCTAAGTGATAGAAGTTAAATGTGACAGTTAATTTATAGTACTCTACATTAAAAAAGCATTTAAATGCTAACCACATTTTTACATGAGTTAAGTCAAAGTAATGATAATTACAGTAAGATACAAAAGAACCTGAAATAAACTTCTAGCAAACCATATTGAATATTAATGCCGTATTAAGCCCTGAAAAGCTGGGTTAGTAAACTCTGGAATGTAGATTATATGCAACTTAAATCTAACACTGGGCTATTCTTCAAAGAAGAATTCTTCGCTTCAAAGTTTGGATTTTTATGAGGTATGTATTAATTCATTAGATTTATATTAAATACATGCATATAGCATCACTCCAAGACCAAGCCTTGGATTACTTCTATTGGCATATTTCTATGTAAGATTTCCTAAATTCACGTTCCATATAAATTAACAGCCTTCTTTTCATGTTTGTTGTGTTACAATCGGCATTGTGATACTGTGTTGTGTCGCAGGTTACATTTATTTGATTTCAATTCAGGAATGGTATCTATACCACATATTAAATACGAGAAACAACATGCTGAATTTCCCATCAAATTTCTTAAATGCAGAGCTATTTTAGATGGGTTTGTATAAACAAAACACATATATCTAATATAAGCGTGGGAAAGGAAAAGCTGGTTTGTTATATGCTAAAGCAAATTGGAGTAAATCAACCGCGTCCGTGGGCTGGAGAAGCAATACTACTCTGCTTTTCCCACTACCATTTGGACAAGACAATGTTACTTTTTTATTTAAAGTGTTTTCTTCTCAACAAGGGGCCACCACTTCCCAATCTCAAAAACACGCCCCAGAATATGTTAATTAATTGTATTGTGTCTCTGAAAGAAAGAGGTTGCCAAATGCAATAAAAAAAAAAAAAAGGTCTTTCGAACAGTGAGCTGCATTCCCACTGCTAGTTACCATCTCATTTCAATTCCATGTAGATATACATGGACACATTTCCTCCAGGTACAACTTCGACCATTAAAAGCTGTCTAAGAGCCAAAGTCTAACTTGACCACATAGAGTGTATATGGGAAGCTTAACATTCCTGGTGAATTAAGCGCACAAGCCTCGGATCATTTTTTGTCAATCCTACTACAGTACTTCAGAGTCGGGAATGTGGGTAATTTCTATAACATGGTACTTCCCAATTAAAAGTAACAACAATGCTCCTCTGTGAAAAAAAAAATTAATATATAAAATATGTCAACACATTCCACACAAATACAAAATAAAGAGTAATGAAGAATGGCAACAAAAGGTTTGTTCCTATTTTTTTTCAATCTTCCATTTCAATGAGATAGTTTTCAAATACAAATATACTGTTTTAGCAAATGTAAGAGTATTAAATGTCCCTTTGGATGACGCCTTCTAAATTTGTAGTAACCCTCTGAAAATTCTCAAGCAGCAATCAAGAGCAAATGCATCTCCGGAATACTCAAACAGGACAAGTAAAACAAAACAAAAATCTTTCTTTCCTCGATCTTACAGCTAATGCCTTTAAATATTACCAGAGTGGTGTTTTCTATGTATTACTTGCATCTTCAGCTTTTGAGTAATATGCATGCTTTTAACCATCTAAACTGAATTGAGTTTTTATTTGGAGGAATCCAACAAAAGCCTGCAAGTTTTCCAAGAGTGAAAGAAAGTCCCAAACGGTATTATCTTAAACAATGACTGCAAGCATGCAACTTCCCAAGTGTGCACGGGAGAAGAAAAGTCACCTCAGAATTATTTTCAGCTAGGTGATATCTATAAACGTCAACCTTTAATTTCTTTTACTTACTGTTCACCATCTATGATAAATGTTAATTTTTTGGTATATATATGATTTTTTAAAAAAAAAGTCTAGGCATCGCTTCTAATATTTTAAAATAAATTCACAAGCACTCGGCGATAACTTGCTGAAAATAATCACAATTCTCCTAGAAAGGATTTTCTTAAAATAACCAGTTCTCTAGAAACTCTTTCATCATCACAAATATGAGTCCCTACACGTTTTAATTTTATCTTCCAGAAACAGTGTGCGAATACGTTGGGGTTTGTTTTTTTGTTTTTTGGGGGTTTTTTTGTTTGGTTTGGTTTGGTTTTTTTCTTAGATGATTAAGGGCACTTGTTGGAAATTTTCTTGAACATCAAGTTAGTTAATTCTTCCTCTACGGAAATACATGAGAAAGTTCAGTCTGAAATGGTGTACTGAAAAAAAAAAAACAACTAATTTCTACTTATTTTCAGGGGGAAAAACGCAACACTTTTCCTATAAAAGAATTTTTTTAAACTCTCAAACCAACATAAAACAATCACTTGGGGGAGGGAAATCCATCATGGTGCTTACATGAAAAACAGGATAAGATTAATCTTCGTTTTTATAGACAGACTTAAGAATAGTTCCTTCCAAAATTCTCTTTGGCTACATTTATTAATCCAAATCCAGTGGGTCGGAGCAGTTTTTCCCAATTTCTTTAACAAGTCCTGCTCTAAAATCCACCCAGAAACAGATGTTACTTTATGTACAATTCCGCTGCGGTAGTTGGGGGTTTTTACCTTTCAAGTAACACGTGAGCTACAGCCTCACGGAGCTCCCTCAGTGGAAGGCACTTCTAAAGGCTCCTCTCTACTCATGAACCCGATTTCCCGGCGGGTCCCCCCGCGCCGCTGCCTGCGAGCACACAGCATGCGGGGCCCGGGGCTCTCCCTCCTCCCCGCCGGCGGAAAGCGGCGCGAAAAGAGGCGGCCGGGGAACAATGGGGAGCGCCGGGAGCAGGGGGAGCTCCGGCCGCGCTTCCTCCGGCCCCGCCGCCGCTTCCTGCGGGCTCGCGCGCCGCTCCGTTCCCTAGGGCAGCCTGCCCGGAGCCCGCCCCGCTGACGGGAGACCCCCGCTCACCCTTGGAATCCCCCGTGCCCGCGCCGCGCCGCCGAGGGCACCCACGAGTTTACTCTCGCAGCCACTCGCTCGCCCCCGAGCTCTCCCGCCCCCGCACGGCGAGCGGGGCTGCCCGGCTGGCGCGGCGCCAGCCCCGCTCCTGAGCCTATCCCGAGGTCGGGCGCGCGGCCTATGGGAGGCCTGATCCCGCTGCCCCGGGCTCCTGCCCCGCATGCCGCGAGCACTGCCCGCAGGAGAGCGGCAGCACTACAGAGGCCCGCGGCCCCGCTGCACTGCGCGCTCCCTCCCTTCAGGGGACGGTGCTGCGCACAAAGGGCGGCTCAGCATTGTTCTCCTCCCTGACCCCCAAATCCCCTCTTCCCCGCCGGGAGAGGCGAACGGGAAGGGCCGGGAAGAAGGGTGAAGACGGGGAGAGGCCAACTGCCCGCGGCGCCGGCCGCTTCCCGGCGTATCCTGCCTGCCATCTTCGCCTTTCCCCAAACTTGCCTTCGTGCTGTGCCTGCCGTGGAAGCCTGCCTGCCCACCATCCCTCGTCCCCTCCTCACATTGTAATGCGTCTTTCACATGTCACCTCGCCTAAAAATCCCACTGAGGCTGCAAAGGAACCTCTGCCCACATCCCAGCCACCCAAGCACCCTTGTCGAGCTTGTGCGCGGGATCACCCGCTTCACATACCCACGGGGGAGAAAAAAAACCCTCAACTGTACCAATGCAAGGTAATATTTGAGGTTTTGTCCTCAAATTCACAAAAGCGTCCTTCTTTTTAACCTTCATGGGCCTGGTTAGGTGACCGGGCGATATTTAAGCTATAGTCCTTTTCCACCTGCAGCCCAGTGCATTCCTGTCCCTACGCTCAGAATTCCATGGAGTAGACATCAAGACACCGGGATCCAACAGAAAACTCAAAGCATGTGAGGAAGAGAGTCAGAGCTACAACATGACACTGAGGAAAAAACCACGGCTCGATTTAAATAATTGCATAATATTAGGATTTAACTTATAAATGTTTACATTTGTGTGATTTGATTAATGTCACGTTTGATTTCCTTAAAGCCACTGACAAGGTACTTTAAAACACGAGATTAACGTCTACCAGCGATGAAATTCAACAGGCAAATCCTCTTCCCAGAGCCCCGGCTTCCCCAACACGCGGGCAGGCAGGGACCTCAGGGCCTCTTTCTGCGCCCCGCAGCCCTCGGCCAAGGCGGCTCCCCGCACATCCCGTGGTCAGCGCTCCCCCTCCCCCGGAGCTGACAGGATTCCCGGCCGGTCCCTCCCCCGGCACCCGCCGCGCTGCGCGGGGCTCCGCCGGCGCTCCCGTTCAAACGCGGCCGAGCCCGCCTCTGCCCCGCCCCCACCCGGCCGTTACCACCGCCGCCACAGGGACACCCCGATCCCGCCCCGGCGCTTCCCGAGGGAGGCGCCGCCGCCCCCGGGTTTTCCCGGAATGCCGGGGGGAACGGAGCGGGGGGAGGGGGAGCAGCGGCGGGAGGCTCGAGCGCGGCACGAGCGCGGCCGGCGCGGGGGATTGTGGGTAGGAAGGTGGTCGGGGCAGCAGAGGAAGCGGCAGGCGGGGATGGGGGGGGTGAAAGGTCAGCGGCCGAGAGCCCCCGCGCCAATGGCGGGCGGGCGGGCCGGCCGGGCCGGCCGGGCCGGTCCCGCACGGCCGGTCAGGGTCGTGCCGCTCTCCGCGGCTGTAAACACCGGGAGCGCCTGCCCGCGCGTGTCCGTGTGTCTGTCCGCGCGTGTCTGTGTGTCCTGGGCCGTCTCCGCCGCCGCCGCCCCTTGTAACGGTCCGCGCGAGGCCCCGCGCGCGCGGTGTTGGTTCGCCCCCTGCCCCTCCCCCACCGATCTTCCACGCGATTTATGGGATTTGCAAATAATTCCAGGGGGTTTTTTTCTCCCTCCACACCCCTTCCTACCCCGGCTCCTAACCTCCGCTTCCTCTCCCGCCGCCACGGCAGTCACCGGGGAGCTCCGTCGTCGCCGGCAGCGCGGGGCCGGGCAGACCCCGCACACAAAGGTCCCGGCCCCGCTCCCTCTCCCGCCGGCCGCGGCTCGCGGGGACTGTCCGGTGAGTCCAGAGCCATGAAATCTGCAGCTCCTGCTCGCGGCAGGCTCCGGCGACGAACGGGGGGTGACTTGAACCGCCCCGTAACTTTCTCCCCGTGCCCCGCAGCCCCGACCTGCCGCCAAAGGTAAAGCTGGAGCGAGTCCCCTCGCCAGCCCCTCGCAGTGAGGCTCGAACGGAGGAGGAAAATGGGAAATGTTCACACGGAGAAGTGGTTCCCTTTGTTCTTTCATTGTTTCTACCCGAACTGGCGGATACAAGGGATAAACACTTACCTTCTCTCCTTTTTGCTCCAAAACATACACGTTCCCACCAGCTTTAAAATACACGGTCCACTTTGGAAGCGACTACAAATGTCGGGAGAGTTTGTATTCCATTATTTTACACTCTGCTCTTTTTAGTGTAAGATTAAGTTGTCGAGCACGTTGTTGCAAGCCCCCCGCCTTAGTGAATGGTCACGTTTAGGACCCTCCAAGTCCATCCTAATTCTGCCAGTAGAATTGAGGGTATTGGAGGTCTAAACTTTCAAAAGGAAAAGGGCCTGCATCTATCGGGCAGACCTGAAAATGTACTCAATTCCTCACTCCCACAAAATGGATATAAACATCTCACCCCAGACAACTCAATGAAATGTACATTTTAAAGCTTGAATGTAGAAAAGCTGTTCCCTCGGCTGAGATAAGCTAAAAGCAAATTGGCGTGAAGAAAATCTACCTCGGTGTATTCCACAGCAGGAATATTCTCTGTATTTTAAAACAAGTAAATAAGAGCATCGTATACAAATACTAAGTGTAAAGTTAAAAGGAAAACAACCTCAGAGGAATATGCTACCTGGGGCGGAATGGGGAGAATCACAGTTTTTTAAAGTGTCCCTTTTTTGCAAAAATTACTGCTTTTCTTTTTTCTCCCCATGCAATCCAGGCGGGGGGAGAGGAACCCATTTTCTGCTCTCTTTGTAGTCCAGTCGGCATTTTGCACCCAGAAACACAGGCAGTTCCCCCCCAAACCTTGCTTTAATCTGATTACGAGGAGATTTGCTGATACAATGAATATTTGAAATGATCCTTGTGTCTTAGTGAGTGGGAAGCATTTCCAGGCTCCCGTTTCCAAGGCTCCCTGCTGCAGAGGGAAGAGGAGCGGTGGGGAGACCCCGCTCCCCGAGGCCCCGGCGGGGTGGCAGCCGGGGCTGGGGGGAACAGCCCCCTCCTCCAGTGCCCAAGGGCGCCGGATTAATTTAGCTCAGCTCCCTCGGCCGGTGGTTGGAGTAGGATCTTTAAGTGCCTTTTCCCCCTGCATCATCACGCCTTTGCCAATTGAAAAATAAACAAATAATAGCAAAATAAATTTTAGAAAAGAGGATGCAGACGACCCAACGTAACTGTGGGACCGGGACTGCATGTTGTCTCACACCCCCTCTCCTCCTCTTCCTCCCCCTCCTCCCAACGTGGCCTTAATGGCAAACTGGAAGACCGGTTTATTTCATAGGGCCATATTACAACCAACAAGGTAAATAGGGAGTCGTGGGGGAGAGGGAGGGAGGGGGGAGGGAGCAAAAGGGGCTTTTCTTTGATAGCGTTTAATTGGAATTGAAACATTCTGGGGCTGTAAACATTCTTTATTTATTCAGCACACATAAGCGGGCATTGTTTTATCACCATCATAATTACGGTGTCCTTTAAACTGACTGATAGCAAAGGAGATAAGGGAATGCGCCTGTAGCTCCAGATCAAATCGCTGGTTCGCCCCTCTCCCCGGGTCACCAGGATCCACACGGTCCTTGGAGATGAGGAGCGCCGGAAGATTGTGGCCTGGCTATCCCTTACGTCATGAAAGTGATTTGTACCACATTGCTAATTTGGTGCAATTCATAACCTCCTGATCTCCTTCGTTTGCAACTGCTTTTCAGTTTGCAGGGTACGTTTTTTAAGATGGAGTTTCCCACCATAGAAAATAAGAGTGATCACCTATGTGCAGGAGAGGATCTTGTTTCCCAATGTTTGTTGCTTTACCTTTGTCTAATTAAAAATGCAAACTTTTAGGATCCTTTCAGAACAAAGCCTCACCAAATCCCCTTTACGTCCAAGGATTTGCAAATTTATAAAGGCTGCATTGAATTCAGCGTGGGTCAAGGGGCAAAAAAAGGGTAGAAGGTCACTGCATTTTGATTATGGGTCAGTAAACAACATGGCATGTAGTATGTGTCCAGAAACTCCTGCTAAAAAGTATTTTAAAACTACCATGAGTATTAAATTCAAGAAATAGTCTTAGCCCATAGTGATTATAAATTGCACAAATTTCTAGTATGCAGAAAACACTCCAGCCCCCATGAAAAAAACAAAAACACAAGCTTAAAAAGCACTTAGTAGAACTCTGCATTGCATCTCTGTTAAAAAAAAAAAAAAAAAAAAAAAAAAAAAAAAAAAGGGGGGGGAGAAAAAAAAAAGGGGGGGAAGAAAAAAAATGGAAAAAGGAAAAAACAACCCCAAAACTTCTAGGCATAACAGTGTTAGTGAGATTATGATTTTTTTTTTTCCTCCAGACTGATGGCTGGTATTTCTTTGTCCCACGCATTTAGGAGATTTAGTTATACATTCTGATACATTGTCTGACTAGAATTTATGGCAAATTTTAGTTACTACAGTCACATTTGGCTGACTTTGAAATAGCAGAAGGATCCTATTATACTATTCTTTGACCCTATTATATGTATGTTACTGGACTCTTTGTGATAGCCTTTAGCTGCTTTCTATCTGTGTCCTCCTGGAGCAAAATATGCCCAACGGTAACTAGAAGCAGGGTGTAGTGTTAGAAATCAAGTTCTCATGTGAAATACGTATTTCTGTGCAGCATCGTGAAAGCAAAAGGTTTATTTAATACTTGTCAATACCTGAAGATATAGTCCAGCATTAACAAATAATAATGAATAATAATAATAGTCTAATAATGTGGCAATTTTAGTGTGAAAACGCACGTGACCCTTAGGTTTTCCTGAAGATTTTCAGAGTTCTCCCCATTAGTACAACTGGTGGTGGACATTTCTGTTGCATTTCCCAATGAAACGTTTAAAAGACTGTAAATGGTGTGTGCATTACTACATTGCAGAAGGAAGAGGTCAGGCTAAATTGCACTGGTATTTAAACATAATCATTCTATGAAAATAAATCAAAACATCACGTAAAAGGAGTATTTTAAATGTTACACACGTTTTCTTTCTGGAATGGCATGGCTAAGCAGTTCCCTGTGAGCATATATTTTTAACACAAGTTTACAAAAATAAAAGTATATGATTTTCAACAAATGGGAGTAGGTCTACAGCAAAGTATTTCAAACATTATTTTGCTCCTTCATTCTTAATGAGGTTTATCCTTTGGCCAGAGAGTTTTAAGACTGAAATACTACTGGCTATAGAGTATAGATTGCAGATTGCACGCTACTCAATGTGAAAAGGAGCACATTTGATTGATCGCCTCTGTGTGTGTTGCGCCCATACACACAACTCTCTGTAGTTGCATGCGGATGTATTTGGCAAAACCGGGCATCTCTGGGCGTCCTTATCTTAAGAAATGTGAGACAAACATCCATGCCTTTAATCATGTTCATCTTTGATCACCAGCGAGGGTGACACAGTCCACAAAATTAACAAAGAAACTCCCTTGCTTTTGAGAGATAGCTACATGTACATCAGGGTCTGCACACGCATGCACACGGACACATGAACACGCAGGCATACATCCCAGTAAGTAAATCATGGCATAACTTTTCATGTAATTGACACCAGACACCTTTAATTTTTCATTTTCATTCTTTTGACCAGCTTTCACATTAACAATCTAAGCCATAAATGTTGGTGGCTATTGATCGCAATCCCCTGTGTGCGTGCAAATCCATTTTCAAGTCCCCTGCCTTTAATGTGCGTGTGCGTGTGCAAGGGGCCTCTGACGGCTGTTTGTCAGGATCTCCCCCAGCCTGCTTGAAGACGACCCCGGATACACAACGCGTGCTGATGGCCAAGGGAAAGCACGCACAAACACACACACACACACACACAAACACACGCACTCACACGCACACAAAAAGAACTAAACCAAAATGATGGAGAAGTAAAGAAACAAAGCTCTCTTGTGTGAGATGCGGAGAAAGATATCCAACCGAAAGTGTGTGTAAGTATACTGTGGGGATGTGTAGGTTGGGCGCCTGACATTTCCCAAGACTTCTCGTGGGTTTCTCCCTGCCGACATCTGGCGCTGGCTCGACCCCGGTGCTCATGGCCGCACCTTTCGGGAGCCCGAGGTTTGCCGTAAAGCCGTCTCTGGTTTTAAATGTTTGGTAACACCGGAATTTAAAAAAAAAAAAAAAAAAAAAAAAAAAAAAAAAAAGACATTTTTTAAATAGTTGCCGAATCCCACTGCCAGGCTATCACCGGCAGCCCCGTGGGTGCACGTCTGTGTGCCCGTGGCTCCCTGCGTGCGAATGCCCGCGTGGATTTACACTGGAATCCGACCCAACTGAACTACCTGACAAATAAAGGACTTTTCAGCCCATCGGGGTTTTGGGTAATGTCTTCTGAGCAGCTTTCTCGGAGTTTACTGTTCCTTTACTGTTGACTCCATAGCCTTAACCTTAAAGCAGGGGGAGGAGAGCAGTAGGGAGGGGGTGGGGGTGTTCACAGCATATAAGTACATCAGGAGGAATTTTTAAACGACCTTATTGTCTCTAGCTCTAGAAAGACCACGATGATTTCTTTTTAGCGCCAGCAGCTGTTTTCTCTCGAAACTTTGCTTTTTTTTGCCTCTCACACGAGCGAGCAGGAGAAAGGCAAGGCTGAGGGATCCAGATGCGAGGAGAGGGAAGGAAGAACTCCGCGGATGGTCTGAGCTGTGCCGAGGCATTGTTCACTGCTGCCTCTCGGTTACGTTTAAAGGCTGAAATATCACGAGATCCACTCAATGATCCTTTTCTAATTCGAAGGACAAAATGTAATTTGCTGTAGCTCTGCTTTCTCGGATGGGAATACTATCCCTAGGTTTCAGAGGGAAGAACTAGGCATCGCGGTTCGCACACACATGGATTAAGTTGAACAGCGGCGATTACATCTGCGCTGAGAGCAACAGTAGTCCAGGGCTGACTTTTCAAATCTCAGCTCTCCGAGTTAGAGGCTCCCTTGAATAGACTTCCTCCATTCCCGGATGCACTTCTCCAAATTCCCACTTCTCTCTCGAATTCCTGTGAAATTGGGGGCTTGCCTGCATTTCGCCTTGGCATGCAAAACGGCGTTTTCACAGAGTGATTATGCGCTTTCTTTTAGCTGTACCTGACGGAGTAACACGAACTCCACGCACCATATTGCCAACACGCGGAGTGGATATTGACGTTTGGGACTGAAGATTTTTATTTTTTTTTTCCTCCGTCGATTTTTTTGCCAAGTCACAGCAGTATGAGATGTCTCATTAATCTCGCGGATGTGTCTAATTCTGGATGTGCAGTGATACATAAAAGTGCTGGTGTTTGTATCCAGCGGAACACTGGATGCACGGCAGAGATTGGTGATTTTTTTTTTCGCAGCGCCTAACGTGCAAACCGCAAGCATCACTTTAACGTGACAAGGGAGAGGCATGCAGCTATCTCAACATTTGCGAAATCCTCATTCTTGACACTCGAATAATTTAACGTTCCTAAGAAGAGGTTAAACCTTCATGCTGCTTCTTCAAATTGATTTTAAGGGGCTGCTATAAATGGAGCATCAAAAAGCTTCGGCAGGGCTACTCCAAGCGGAATATACAAACTGCGAGCCAAAAGCGTCCTAGCCTGATGTAATATCGTACATTGTGTGTTCCAGCACTTTTTTGTTATTACGTAAAGGTTCCTGGAAGCACCTTGGATATTTTACATTCTCCTTTCTCTGCTGGAAGCAATCAGCACGCAGGAATCCCGACTTGGGCTCTGGGACTATAGGACATTCCAGCTCGTGATCCAGCACGGTTAATCGTGAAAAGTGTATACATTTCTGGCTTATCTATGCTTTGTTATGGGTCTGACGTGAGCTCACGTCCTCCTCCCCCCTCCTGCAATATTACAGGCAGAATTTCAGTTAAAAGTGTTATAGTATCACGGTGCGGGAACCCGTGATATTCAGACAGCAAAAATAACCTTAGTACCCGGCTATAAAAAGCTAATTAAGCAGAAGAGGAAAATCAAGAGAAACTCGAAAATGTAAGTACTCCCTCTCGTTAACAACCGAACATTTAACTTTGGAGCCTTAGAAGGGGAAATACCAGTCTGTTCTGCACGTTTTCGCTAAGCTTCATTTTCCACACAATGCAGAAGAAAACGCTAGTTTAAAGCGACTACGTTACCGAAGGATTTTCCATCGCTACGATCAGACTTATGTCCTTTAAATTCACGGCATGCACAAAAGAACAACGTTTGTCCAAAACAGGCTGAAAATAGACGGAACGATAGAGGGAAAAAGCACACAAATCCTTCCTCCGAAGCTAGCGACGAGGAAGTCTGAGAGGGCTGAGTGTGTTTGAGCTCGGATTGTTTAATAGAAAGATTTATATACTAACTGTATTATTTACTTTGGGAGGGGAGGTGGCAGTATAAGGGTATGCTAATTAGTGGGAGATTTTTTGGGGGAAGGGGTGGAATATCAATTTTTATTGCATCACCTGTCAGGAGTGTCCAATCAGCGTTGGCTTTAGGGGAATTAATTGATGAAGGTGTCTCCGGACGAGCTCACTTCACTCTGTCATTTTATTTGTAGCTAAAGCAGCGGCGGGAATAGCAGCTGCATTTCTTTTCTCTTCCTCCCTTCACATTCCATTATCATAGTTTCCAATGGAAAAGCAGGGAATGAAAGGGAACAGGTACTGATCTTCAGCAGCAACTTAGAGAAACACTTTGGCAAACCTGATTTTTAAGATTATATATTGATTGTAGTCTCACGGTATTTTTTAATTTATTTTTTTAAATTTTGTCTAAAGTTTGGCACTTCATTCACCAGGAATAACAGCCTTTGTTATATTTTATTAGCAGGATGCCTTGAGACAAATACAGCATCTGGCTGAGGATTGTGTGTGTGTGGCTTTTTCTTTTTTTTTTTTTTCTTTTTTTTTTCTTTTTCTTTTTTTTTTTTTTTCATCTCTCTCTCTATCTGCAAATGCTGGGAATAATTTAATTCACGAAATGGGAGACCTGAAGTCGGGTTTTGAAGAGGTGGATGGCGTGAGGCTCGGCTACCTCATCATTAAAGGAAAGCAAATGTTTGCACTCTCCCAGGTTTTTACAGACCTGCTCAAAAACATCCCGCGAACTACCGTGCACAAGCGAATGGATCATTTAAAAGTAAAAAAACATCACTGCGACTTGGAGGAGTTGAGGAAACTCAAAGCCATCAACTCCATCGCTTTCCACGCCGCCAAATGCACCCTGATCTCCAGAGAGGACGTGGAAGCCCTATACACATCCTGCAAAACCGAACGGGTTCTTAAAACGAAACGGAGGAAACTAAGCCGGGCGCTGTCTGCCACCGATCTCCGGCCGGAGCTCGCTCCCGCCGACCCCTTCTCCGGCTTCTGGAAGGAGAACAAACTTTGGCTGGGTCTGAGCGACTCTCCTCGGCCGCTGCTGCCCGTCCGGAGGAAAGCTCTGCGCCCGGGGGACGCAGCCTTGCTACCGGCCGCTCATCTACCTCACATTTTTAGTAAATACACTGGCCACAGCTACCCAGAAATCGCTCGGGCGCCTTGCAAATCCCCCGTAAACTATGAAACGGCGCCGGCGGTGGGCGGCTGCGTGCCCCTGCGCTCCCGCCGCCCGCTCGCCGCCGCGGCGCGGCCCCGGCTCCCGGCCGCCCGTCCC
>VZUI01084719.1:0-56711 GCA_013401135.1 Cettia cetti | reverse complement strand
TAAACCTTTCTACCAATTGGTCATCCCAGAGGGACATCAGAAGAAGGTCTGTCCCATAAGAAAGAATGTAAACATTTCTATATTTACAAAATATTGTTCTTTTGTTTACCAAAAGAAAGCCTGGGAAAGAACCCTTTTTTAACATCAACATGTTCAGCTTGAAAACTCAGGACTACAGAGAGGGAACTGGGAAGCACACAGAGGAAGATGCTCTACACGAGTGTGTCAGACACAAGAAGCAGTAGGGGAAGTGCTGGGCTGGTCCTCAGGGCGGAGGGAAGGTTGTGGAGGAGCAAAGCCCAGCTCGTTTGTGTGGATGTTGACTTGCTTCAGATTCAACTCAAATGTGCAGCTGCCACCAGGCAGCCAACTCAGGAAAAAAGAGATTAAGAAGCGTGGATTGTTGATCTTAAATTACCACAGGGTGATTTGCTCCATCGTAGAGCTGTTCACTACCTGAGACATTGCAAAGTGTGGGTAACGTCTCCTGGAAAAGATTAAAAAAGTAAGAATTCCCATTCAAATGGGGTTAAGGAAGCTCCATGTACAGACCAGCAGTTTAACTTTATCTGCCCAGAAAATATTGGAGCAAATAAAGAAAATGTTAGCACACATTGAGGAGGTCAGCATCATCCAGTGGGCTTTTTCTAGAACAAGTGGCTTCCAAAGTGTTCTGATTTTTCTCCTGTGACAGCATAATTCAGTTTTATGAGCAAAAGAAAAACAGTGCTTTTTGTATAAATTGATATTAATAAAGCTTTTGATTTTTCTCCAATTACGTTTTGATATTCAAGATAGAAAAACCTCATTAGAAGAAAATTTTCATTTGGTGGTTGCAAAACTGGTTGGAAAGCCATGCTGGAAAGTTGTTTCTTATCAAAAGAGAAAACTTCACAAGGTGGGGTTCTGCAAAGAGTTTGCTGTCAATCAGTGTCTTCATTAATTATCTCAAGGATGAGATAGAGATTGCTCTTATTAAATTTGCAAATGAGGTCAGGCAGAAAGTCTCAGCTGCAAATATGTCAGAGATGAATGAGGATATAAAACTAAAATGCTCTCTTTGCCCACTGTTGATGGGAGGGGAAGTCATGGGTTTAGGTTCAGCTATTTAGAGCGTTGAGTGCAACTTCCCAACAGGAAGGATCATCCAGGACTGGCTCTGGCGGCCTCAGGGCCCTTCAGCACAAGCATGGTGTCAGAAAGGGAATTTAGCTGTGGTTTGTGTAAAGGTGATCCTCCCCCTGTGCAGAGGGGGTCTCTTCCCACCTCATTTCTGGCCTGAAAGGTGGGACAGGGTTGCTGGATGCTGTCTGGGATCAGCCCCACCAGCAGGAACCAGCCCTGTGTGTGAGTGCTGGAGGGCAAAGATGTGCATGTTCCTCTGCTGTGACTTTCAGATCTTTTCTTCTCTTTACAGAGAATCTTCTGCTGCCTTGAGGACCACCAGGGTATTTAAAACTGCTTTTGCTGTTCCTCCAAGTTTCTTTGGTTGTGGGGGTGAATGTGGGAATTCATAATGTGTTTTATCAACTACACAAGTTAATAATGTGGATCTTGTGTAATTTGGAACACTACCAAAGGATGAATCAATGATGCACAGTTCTAAGTTCACTAAATTCCCAGAAGTAAAACTTGTTCAAAATATATCTGTGTCTGGAATAGTGTTGTCTTATCCTTTACACTTGTGTTTCTATTTCTGCACTGATACAGCTCACATAACATTTCATTTCCCATTCTGAACTTGAAATGCAGCAAGATGAAAAACCGATTTTTGGTAAACAGGGATTTTTATTTTGGATTCTATAGAGAGAACAAAATTGGCTGTGTGTGGAAGTGCTGGCTGCTTTGAAGTGGTTAATTTGCCTTTATCTTCAAGACACATGACATCACATTGGATCCAATGTGTGCTTAAGCAGAGGTGGATGAAGTCCTGACACCCCCTAACTCTGGGTTCATTTACAGCTGGGTTATACTCCTGCAGTAGAAAGCAATCCTCCCTAGAGCCAGGCAAAACCCACAAGGCTTCCCCCAAAACCTTGGCTTAAGCGGGCTTTTTGAAACTGGACCTGACCTGGATCCAAATTTAGCCCTATTTTTTTGTGCTTAAAGGGAATGTATAGGCAAGGAACATATTGTGCTCTGTTGTAATAAGATCTGAGTTTCATCAATATTCAGTACTAGCACATGCTGGGTGGTGTTAGGGACTGAGCAGATATTGCGAACACCAGCTGCTGCTTTTATGCCAGTTTTTCATGCTGAACAGTAGGAGACTAAACTCTAGCATCATGCAGAATGGAGAGCTATCACGAGCTGGGAGCAGCACTGGGAAGCTCATGCAAATCCCCCTGTGCTCCTTAATGGTGTCTGTGATTGGGCTGGAGGAGGGTGCTGGGGCTGTGAGGGGCAGAGCTGCTCCCCTGTGCTGTCACAGAGGCTGTGCCACCTCGGGCATGTCTCCAAGGCATAATTATTTTGGGATATTGAAGTCCACAGAAGCCTTTACTTTAAGGTTGACTAATGCATTATAATGTCTTTTAAAACTCTGGCCCCCAGGCTTCTTGGTGGTGACTCATCTGACTGAAAGCATCTGGCCATGTCCTATTCCCTCACCGTGTGGGAGGGTCTGCAGTTCTCTGGGCTGGTGGCACAGGGCTCCCAGGGCCTTGTCCCAGTCTGTACCAGCCCTCAGGGTAGGTGCAAGCAACCTGCCCAATCTGCCTTCCCTGCCTCTGCATGCAGTCATTTGTTTGTCTTAATTCTGCAAAATGGCCTTGCAGGTGTTTTTGTCCTTTTTCCAGGTGCTTTGAGAAAAGATCTTGCAGGTCTCCTTGCCTTAGATGACTCCAAAAAACCCAACAGAGTCTTCAAGGATGACAAGTGCTGGAGGTGGGCGCTGTGTTTTGTTTTAGAGTGGTGCCCAGGCAAAGACCTTTGTGTTGTCACACTGGCTGCCCTGGGGCCACCACCAGGACAGGTCCAGTGTCACCAGGAGAGTCCATAATGGTGTTGATGATTTCTTGACTGTCACTGGACAAGCCATCCAGCCCCAGCCAGATCTCAGCAGATTTTTGTGGAAAGCAGCAGCTCTCGTTTTCAACTCTCTGCCTGCCTTGAGCTGTCAAATTGAGACATCCCATGGTGGGATGTGCCTCTTCCAGTGATTGATCTATGGGAAAACTCAAATCTTGGTGGCAGTCAGTGCAACTTTAGAGCTTCTGAAGTTAAAGTGTTGGAACTAATGTCTGGAGAACAGTTTTTTGGTCATCTAAAATCCAAGCACAGCTGTTCATCCTCTTTCAAATTCGTATTTATAAAGGATATATCATAACCCTAGGAAATGCTCTTTTGACCAGGAGTTGAAACTGCTCTGAGAACCTGCTTTGATTATAAGTCTGTAGTGTGTGGTCAAAAACATCAGTCTTAATGATTAAGACATTTCCCCCCCAATCCTGTTATTGTTAGTGGTAGCTTCTTAGCTTCTTACAATAGAGAATTTCAATTTATGTACATTTTTTTGACAGCAGGTCTCCACGTCAAACGCCTTTAGGCTAACTGCATTCAGTCATCAAATTGCAATTAAATCACAGCTCAGAAGTGTCTGTAATTAGGACTCTAAGGGTCATTATTACTATTTTTCTAATTCACAATACAAGAATGACTTCTAGTGTAATGTTAAGTTTTACTGTTGATTTTCCTATACTGAAAGACAGGAAACGCTGTTTGGATTTTATCTCTGATTTGCAGGAGTGAGGGGGGTGGCATCAAACAGCAATTTCCATCCTGCCTGCTCCAATGACAAGCTGGTGAATCTGCAGGAATGGGAACACACTGGGTTATGTGCCATTTGCCAGGGGAGGAAGCAATTTCCCATGGAGACTGAAGGCCTCTGTTCCCCCAGCAAGGTCAGCAGAAGCATTTGCTGCCTTTGGCTACATCATAATTGCATTAATAAAGACAGCAGCTCCCGTGGGGCAAGGGCTGCAATTAGCAGCAGCATCAGAGGTTTCATCCCTGCCTCTGCAGTGTTCCCCTGCAAGCAGAGAGGTTCTGCTGGCATTTATTGATGCCTTTCCCTGCCTTTGAATGAGCAGTTCCTGCTGTGCTTTCGCCACCCAGCAAATCTCTGCACAGCTGGAAATGGGCTCTGGGGGTGCTAATGTGGAAATCAGGGCTGCTCCCTTCAGTCCCCAGCTGGGGGAGGTGCTGGGAGCTCCCCCCAGCCCAGCACTGGAAATCAAATGGTTTGGGGAATCATCTGGCTCCTGCAGGGAAGGGGATGGTCATGAGCAGCCTGCTGTGGTTGTCTGGCTGGCTGGGGTGTCTTGGTGTAACTTCTGCCTGCTCTGCCTGCCTCGGATGCTCTTCCAAGCTGAAGGTTGGTCAGGAATGACAATATCTGCCCAGAGCATTCTGCAAGAGAATCCCAGAATGGCTTGGGCTGAAAGGCACCTGAAAAATCTTCTCATTCCAACCCCCTGCCATGGGCAGGGACACCTTCCACTCTCCCAGGCTGCTCCAAGCCCTGTCCAGCCTGGCCTGGGACACTGCCAGGGATGGGGCAGTCACAGCTTCCCTGGGCAATCCTTCACTCACAGGGAAGATTTTTTTCCCACTATCTGGTCTAACCCTACGCTTTGTCCTGTCACTCCATGCCCTTGTCCAAAGTCCCTCCCCAGCTCCCTCAGAACCCTTTAGGCATTGGAAAATGTTCTAATGTCCCCCCAGTGCTTTCTCTTCTCCCATCTGTACCTTCACAAAACCCACTTAGGTGACAATTCCTTGGCAAACCTCGGCTGGGTCGACATCTTAATTTCATTGCAAAAATAAATGATAGAATACAACATTTGAAGACCCACAGTCCTTCATACTGAGTGAGATTTTGGAAGTGTGGGCCTGTTTAAGCACACACACAGAGCTGCACACTCATGGACACAGAGAAAGGCACAAACCCACACGAGGCTCAGGCTGGAACTGGGGGTGACCAGGAGCCACAGCTCCTGCCACCCATACCTGGGAGAGCTCTCCAGGGGAGCTGCTGCCTGGCAGAGTGGGGCAGAGCTGCCACTGAGCTTTGCTTCCTGAAAATCCCTCCTCTGTGCTACTGCCTGCTCAGGAGCTTATTAATTTTCTCCAAAAACTGAAGATACCAGGGAAGTCTTAAATAACTTCTTGATTTACCCATTGCACTTTGTGGAGTCGCTGCTCTTGAACATTTCAACTTGAGCAAAACTCCTTTTAAAGAAAAGGAAAAGAGTAAAGCAGTGTGGTAGTTTACTCACTGCTTCCATGTGGGAAGTGTGGGTAGAGAGGAGCAATGTGCAGGAGAGCTGATGGACTCACATGTTCGTTAGCACTCCCCTCAGAGCTCCAGTGAGGAGGGACACAGCAGGGATGAGTAGGAGACTTGGACTTGACCCATATCTGCAGTAAATCAGCCAGATCTTCTGTTGGATTCAGTGGAAGAGAATGTGGAAAAGCTTCCACCCAATAGCAGGAATGTATTCACGTCCAGGACTGACTTTGGTGAGCCTGCAGTGCTGTTTCATTCTCTGTCACACTCCACAAATGGAGGAGAATGCTCCTGGTTCCTCCCCCTGCCACATCACCACCCACCAACCTGCTGCACCACACCACCCCTCTCTCCCTTTTCCCCTTGCCAGTCTGAGGAACTTTAAATGGAGGGGAAAAAAAAAAAATAAAAATCATAAACCACCATCTGGTGCCCACAAACAGGATCAGCTCTCAGGCCATTTCCTTGGCACAGGCTGGCACCGTTCCCTCCTCTGCAGCAGATCCACTCATCTTGCTCTAGCTTTGGGTCTGCTCCCATATGGTCAGTGCCTAAATTATTGATATTATTTATACTCCTGCTGTGCCTCAGGTCCAGGGCATTTTTGTGCTGGCTACTGTGAGGAATCAAACAGCACCAGTCTCTGCCCTGGGAACTAATACATGTTAGTACCAATTATGCTCAATTCCTGGCTGTATCTTTACAAAAAACTTTCCAGGAGCTTCATAGTCTTCCTCTAGACAATGTCTGTGGCTCATAGCTTTTCTTCTGCAGCATTTGACCATTTTCTTCAAGTTCCAGGTGGAGTCATGGGCTTATATGAAAATCGCTGCTTTTAATATAGGAAATTGAAGTTTATATCACTGTAATTTTTGTTATGAAAACTTCAAATCCTGAAGATTCAAACCTCAAGGGCTCCAGCAAACTGAATGAATTTCTTATAAGATTAAGTTTAAGAAGACACTGACTTTGTCAGTCTCAGTCTGGGGTGAGAATTGAGATTAATAACGACAATTCTGTCCCAAGAAGGACTGTTTACCATGGAGTTGTGCACAGTATTTAAACTATGTGTTTCTCTTATTTACCTAATAATTGAGTAAAAAAAAAGGTTTAATGATGTTCATCAAATGGAATATCTGGAACTCTTTCCCCTGCAACAGTAAATGAATAAACAATTGGAAATGAATACCACTAAGCCACCTGGGTGCTGGGGCTGTGGCACGTCTGTTCTTTCAAGATGTCAATAACAAAGTCACCTGGACTAGTGGAAATTAAATGGGAAGGAGTTCTACCCTTTTATGGAAACCTGGAACTTCCTGATGGCAACAGCCCCAGCCCATGAGCACAGAAAGCACCACAGGAGCTGTTTCACCTCGAGGACCATGCTAGAAAAAGATGGATGTTTTCACACCAGAGCCCTCTGAAGGATCTTGCTGACCATATCTAGAACTTGTAGCCAGGGCTGTGCTCCCCATTTGAAGCTGGAGAGTGGTAATGGGTAGGACTCATGGCAATGGAGAAGCCAAAGGCCAGTGGATGCTGCTCTGGAGCTTAAGTGAGGTGTTTGGGAATGGAGAAATTGTCTGCTGTGAGGGGAAGAAGAGAGGATTACTACAAGAAAAACACAAAAGTTTTTTTTTTTGTTTTGGTGGATTGATCAAATCTAGTGCAGTTAAATGGCATTTATAGCCCCTGAAAGCAGCGAAATCACTTCAAATTGAATAACCTTTGATTTTTAAACAAACACTAATAATACTGGATCAATGAGTGAAAGTCAATTACAGTTCAGTTAAGCCGTGCCCTTTAAAACATCCCAGAACTGCTCTGCTGTTTCCTCCAGTGATGTATCACAGCTCCCAGGGCTGCTCAGACAGCAGGAACCCATCTTTATTTCCAAAAATCAGAAAAAGACAGTCCTGAGCATCCTTCTCTTCTGTCTTCTGAAAGAAGGAAGAGTTCCTTAACAGCTGAAGAATTGTCAAGGAAAGAAGAGATGAAAAAACCACGTGCCCATCTGAAATGGAACACTTTGACATGCTCCCCTGCCATTTCCCACGGGTATTTCTATAAGTGACAGCCACTTATGGCTTTAGAAATGAAACTCAGTCACTGACAGTGCACAGCAGCACAGAAGGGCTCTTAAAAAAAAAGGAAATAAAAAAAAAAATCAGTGACTTTATGACCACAGCCCTGCTGTATAATCTCTGCTTCCACTTTTTGCCCCTGTTATATTTATTTACTCCATGTTTCAAACCATGTTTTGTAGGTTGTTATTGAAGCTTTTCAACAGTGGTCACATCTCTCCTTCATGAGGGAAGACAGAAATGCCTCCTGGGGATGCAACTATCTGTATGTGGAAAGGCATGAACAGGTTGATATCAGCATATCTCCAACAAATTTGTTTATCAGCAACACGAAGCAGTCTTTGTAGACATCAGGCTTTTTTTTCCCATGTTTAATTATATTAAAAATCGGTTGGAAGGGAAGCACCTCGTGAATCTCCCAGACTAAAATCTGCTCATGGCCTTGTGGGAACTTTGGATTTACCCAGCACAAGATGAAATGTTGCAATGATGCAACAGAAAGCACAAAACTTAGATTTTCTTGGTGCTGTTGAGCTCTTAGACAGTTCTGTTGTATGAACTGCATGTAGGAGGGCTCAGGGGCTGGTGGGAGGAACGGGGCACCTTCAGCCTCGAGCGTGGTGTTTCCATTAATTTCATCCTTGTGAACCATGAAAATCCTTTTTCTTTAAGTTTTGCCTCTTAGAGGAGCCACAAAACTCTGTTTCAGAGGACAGGGGTTGAGGGAGTGTGTAGGGCACTGCATTTGCAGTTACCATGAGCCAGCAAGTGCAAGGAGGTTTCTGCTAATCCAGAGGCTGAATTTTATCCTCTGGATAAAATTAGGGGATAATACAGATATATAAAAGTATCAGCATGTTACAGTGGAATGATTTTGTGGTTAAGCTCATTAAACAACTATTTCTCAGCCAGTCAGTGTCCCAGACTGGATTTGCTGGGAGCCTCTTCCCACTTCCATTTCCTTGTGTGCACTGGTCACGATGGAGACATCATTTTATGTGTGGGACAGGGTGGGTCTTGATGCTTTTCCTGAAAAAGAGGAGAGAAGACAGATCTCTAAGGCAGAAAGAGTTAATCCATTAACATCCTTTTATTATGCTGCTGCCAGCCAGCTTGGTTGTGCACCTGACCAAGTGAACCTGGGATGCTTTTTATGCAGCAGAAAAAGAAGCTTCTGGAAAGTGTATCTACTGTGCCTTTCCAATTACTGCTGCCCTTTTTGTGCTTTGTTCATTTTGCATTAATTTAGATGAGTTCAGAGATAGCCATGTTAGCCAGGATGATAAATAAATTAACCTTTATTAATTAGACTCTTTAGGACTGATTCATTTATTTTGTTTCAGCATTTGTGATTCACCACAAATGAATGTGCTCTGTCTCTCTGCCTCGCAATCTGTTTGTCTTGAATTTCAGTTTATTGTTGCATCTGTTTGGGATCTTTCAATATGGGAGAGAGCTCTGATTTAAAGATTATAAACATGTATAAACAGTGTAGGAATAAATGGAGAGGCCTGGCATGTTGCTTTGGGCTCTGTGCCAGGCTAACATGACTATTAGATTTATCAGGTCTCGAGCTGTCTCATATCTGTCTGCGTTGGAGAGGAGATGGTGAGAACAGGCAGCTGTCCCTGTCTGTCCATGCTCAATCATCCCTCCCTGCCAAAATTAAGGAGCACTCCCTGCTGAAGCACCAGGGGCACAGGAAACAGCCCAGAGAGCAGAATTTGACTCTGGCTTGGTTTGATGGACACACATTGTGCAGCACGCCTGTTGGACACACCTGGCACAACATTCCTGCCTCTCAGCTTTGCAGAATTGCAGGGACTGAGGATGGGCTGAACTCTATTTCTCCCCTGAGAAGAGGACCACAGCTCTGATGTCCTCTGGCTGGACTCCAGCCAGGCACCCCAGGAGGCAGAAGGAAGCAGGCAGGCTGGGGCTCGACCTGTCCCTGCACAGAATCTGTCACAGGCACTGCATCTTCAGCATGGCTCCAGGTTTGTGCCTTGACAGCCCCTAATAAAGCCATTTTTCTTTCTCAGCCTCCACCAGGCAGGCCTGCTCTGGATGCTGATCAACAATTTAGCATTACTTGGGTGACTTGGAACAATCCTGGCTCTTTCAAGGCTGAGTGGAAAAATGTTCCCAGCATGTCTAAGGGAAGACCTCGAAGATTTGTCTATAGTTCTTACTGCTGGTGCATCCCACTGGGCATTTGATTCCCACGTTTAAATTCTGAGCAGATAGCACTTAGTTTTCACCAGAACAGCTTTTTTTGTTGTTGTTGTTGCAACTCCATCAGCATATCAGAGAGCAATATTAATGCTTTAAAGTGCATGTCCCTGGCACCCCAGCTCTGCCTGGAGCAAGCAGCAGGCTGAAGCATCCAGTGGTAAATAAGCTCAGCAGATTCCTGATGGAAAGTAAGAGAAGGGGCACGTTGGGAAAGAACAACAAAATGTTTGTGTATCCATTTGACTTTGTAAATTTGCTGGAAAAGGACATGGTTTCCACATAGCACTTTTGGTTTGTAATTTGTGTGTCTCCAGCTTTCTCCTATCAATGTTGGTTTGTCTAACAGAAGGTGTGTTATACCTTGCCCAAAATTGCCTCAGTCTTTAGGCAGTGCCATGGTGTCACTGCAGCCCAGGTAGACATTCCAGGATTTGTGTGTGGTTTCTCTTTTTGAGTGTCTGTCTTTAGACATTCCTCCAAATAAACGGGTCTAAAATATCTCAAGCTGCCTTTACGTAGGGAGCAACTGGGCATATAATGCAAATTACATAAAATACCACTGGGATGAGCACCCCTATTCCCTCTGAAAGTGGATGGGATTAATTACTTTTGGATAGCAATAGCTGCTGGGATTTAACTCAATCAATGACTCTGTTTCAAGTTTGAAGTTATTCAAACTTGAATAACTTATGTCTTTTTAATAAGAAATATTCATTTCTCATTTAAAAATAACATAAGGACACAGCTAGAGTGAAGCTCTCAGAAATCTAACCTTGGAAAAGGATTGCTTTCTTTCCTGGAAAACACAATGAACTCACAGTTGTTTTCTTTTAAATGGATAGCATAAAAATTCATGTTAAAAAAAACCACAAACCAACGCTAATCTTAGCTCTCAACAATTTTGAAAATTACTTGTAGAATGCCAAGGTTGTTTATTGTCAAGACAAGGCTGGTGAGACATGAGCTTGTATCAGCCATGTTTGCAGTTTTGTGCCTTGAGTAGGTGAGAGGGTAAACCAGCACAAGTAAAGGTAGTTTGGGCAGATTTGTTAATGGGACTGGTAACTTTCCCCACCCAGTCATCCCCTTCCTACAGGTTCTCATAAGTAAAAGTCACAAAACAAGATTTTTTCCCCTTCCTGCCTGTCCTTTACAACTTACCTTGAGCTGTGAAACCATCTGGAGCCATAAAACAAAGAGCAAATCCTCACTGGAGCTCCTTTGCTTCTGTACCTGCCACTTTTATGAGCAAATAATTAATGCCACGTGGGATTTGCAAACAAAGGTGATAGTTGCAAAAATATTTGCAGGCTGTGGTTCATTTCCAGCAGCCTTTGCTTTATGCCCCAGGACTCAGCAGCAGAGATTGCTCCTCTGCTGCCATAGCCCCAGCCAGCCGTGCCTGAGGTGTTTTAACAGCAATACTGAGGAGGAATCACTAATGTGTTTTTTCATCTCGAGAGCGAGTGGCCTCTGTTGCATGTGCCTTGCAATTAATAGGGAGAGACACCAGCACGAAGCTGGCACCCTCAGACTCCCATCAGCAGCCCTGTTAACCATCCTGCTGCTGTATTTTGGTTTGAGTGCCGCTCCAAACCCCTGAGCACACACACACCAACGAGTGCTGCAGTGCAAAGGAGCCTCACGTCCACTCCCCCCTCCATGAACGCTCTGTGGAAGCAGAGAACAGCATTTTGATGTGCAAATTTCTGCTGCCATTAAAATATAATGCTGGCTCGGCCTTTATCAACAAGCTTGTTCATCTCTGAGGCTCAGCTTGTCATGTCTGATCGTGTGCTGTATCAGCTGTCCTCTGGGGAGGGGGATATTAAGAGCAGATGGTTGGTGTTGGCCAGCCACATTTACTTAGACCTCGAATATTTCTGCCTGTGCCAGCATCAGTGGCCTTGTGGAATGTCCCTTTCTGGCCTTGCAGCCTCTCTTGATTCTCTGATTTCAGTGAGTTGCTCCTCACTTGGCTGGAGCTTCTCTGATCTGTATCTGTTAAAGCCAGATCAAACTCCAGCACTGCTTTTGCTGCCTTAATTTGATTGCTCTACCCAAAGTTTCAGAAGAACCAGCTCTGTTCTTGCAGATGGTCATGGGTGTTTTTGCAGAGAATGTGACATCTTGCAGAAGGATCTGTTATCTCGGAAATCCTCTAAAAAGTTTTTTTTGGTGTTGATCTCTCTCAGACACAACAGTTCCAACACCTTAGGGCAGACTGGTTTGCAGATTATTTTCCTACCATAACCATTCCTTACACTTTCCTCTGGCCTTTGCTGCTATTGCATCACATGATACAGACACTGCATAGAAATAATTAATTTTATTAAAATCATCAATTTGTGGCTATAGAAAGCAAACCAAAACCTTAAACTTCTCATACTACAGGCAGGTGTGATTTGGGGAGCAGCACATTCACCTGCCATCAGCTCTCCAGGGATAAAACCTGGAGAGCACCACGCAGACATTTCTTGGCTGATTTTATCTTCTGGGATGGATTATTTGAACAGCAAGATAAAGTGAGAGAAAGGGCTCAGAACATATTCCCTGTCATATACATTGTGAATTTGCAGTGAGTGTGTAGAGTGGGATTATTTTAGCTTATATGCAGTAAGATTTCCAGCTCCACGTTTTCCATGCTGATTTTTGTGACCACACTCATCCTCTCTCCCTCTCCTATTTATGTCCATCCAGGCAAAGGCCACATGTGCTTGGTGAAGCCAAACCCTTCTTGCAGTGCCTTGTCCTTCAGGCCTTGGCTGAGGTGGGTCAGGCAAGCAGCCCTGGCCAGCAAAACAAATCCTCCAGCACGTTTTTCAGGTCTGGCTGGTGCAAAGTGCTATTGATCCCACATTAAGGCATTTAGGAATGGCTGTAATACAGAGGAATAAATGTCACACTCATAAATAAAGACTTGAACTAATTTAAATTATCCTTGCAAGAAAATTAGAAGCTGCTCTAGCTCTGGATCCTATGCCCCCTGCTTGAGATAGATAATTTGGAAGCAGACAGCACCTTTCTTCTGTATTTGTATTTTTTTGTAAACTTTCAAAGGGCATAGCAGTAACATTGTATGGAAATGAGAAAGATGCTTGTAGCATGGATTGTGCTTTCCTATCAGGCACCTAGGAAAAGCTCTCTCCTCATTCCGTGTCAATAAAAAAGCTAAATCTAGAGGGAAGAGAAACAGAGCCTTAAGCTTTCAGAAGCAATCTTTCTAAACTTGCTATCCCATACTGGCTTTCTAATTAAAAATTTATCCTCCAAATTACTTCTGGTTTCCATCTGCATTTGGTTTTTATTTACCTTTTTTGACTGGCTCCTATTTTGGCACGTGCAGCAGCACAGAGAGGGGTGGGGGTCAGTCTCTCCATCAGTGTGTGTGTCTTCCCTGTTTACCTCCAGCCTTTCATCTCACTCCTCTGCTGCATATGCTGAGCATCTGGCTACTACCCAAAAACGTTTGATGACTGTCTGCAAATAACAGGATTCCAAATATAAAATATTCTGTGACTCGCATTAATTACAAACAGAAAAAGAACAAAAGGGGGGAGGGGGAGAAGGAGAGAAAAAAATTTAAAGAGGGTTCTAAATAACTGGAAGTTTTACTAGGAAGATGAAGCCATCTATCTGACTGCCATGAGCCAAGTAAGGAACAAGATAAATCCACAGAGGAAAAGAGAAGTCTCAATTACAGTCTCAAAGACAGTGAGCTATGTATTTTAGATAATAGATTTAAAATTATATTGCTTTACAGTAGTCCCTGATCACATCCCACCTTGCCTTGCACTCTGCCCTTTTCTAAAGCTGAGAGTAATCCCAATTTATTTGTTGGCATTTGGCAATGTAGATACTAAACCATTTCAAATTTATTTTATGCCCTCATATTCCTTAAAGGTTGGGTATCCTGCCAGGCTGCTGCAGCTGCCCTTCCTCCTGCCCTCCCACATCAGGAACTGAGACTTTTCTCCACCCCTCTCCCAGACCAGCTACCTGTTTGCAGGGAAAACTCCATAGAAAAGCACATGGAGAAGGTCACTCTCAGTGAGATAAACGTTATTTTCAAGCTTATAGTCAAGTATTGCAAATAATTACAAAACAGAGCTCTGTATTTATGTACCTTGGTGTTATTTTAACGGTGTCGATCAGTGCTTGCTCCAACCCTTTGCCTGGACGATTCTATGGAGGATAATGCTCATTCACGGCTCCGTGGGCAGGAATGGATGCTCAGGTGATGGAGCCGTGATGAGGCGCTCTAGAGAGGGCATTATGTGCCTCCCTGAGGCTCCCAGGAGGAGGAGGAGGAGGGAAGGAGGCTCTGAGGCAGCAGCCAGCTGACTCAGGGGCTGCACGGGAGGCAGGCTGCAGGTGCAGCCTCCCCAGTGCCAGCCGAGCATCCACAGCCCTCATGAAATGCAAACGAAGAGGATGGAGCGGGAACAACTTGCAGAAACAGAGGAGAGTCGGGCAAAGACCAATTAAAATGAGATGGATGCAAATCTTTGCGGGATTTGGAAGGGAACCGGGAGCGAGCTTTTCCATCAGGGTTGCTGCTTGTGGAGTTGTTTGCTGTCAGATTGGCAGCTGGGACAGGTAGCTGGAGTGTTGATCTCTTGGAGAAAATGCATGTTTTTGTGTGTTTCTGGGGCTGTCTTAACAGACTTACAAGGCTGGATGAAGCAGAGACTTGTTCTGCAAATCAGGTACCGGGTCAGGCTTTCTGTACAAACACCGGTGAGCCTCAGTTAACTGTTTTTATCTGAGGAGGCAACAGCCAAAAAACTGCATTTAAAAGGTCACACTGGTTTGTCTTGTCTGCATCACAGTAGCTGAGCCTCTCCCTGAGCTGGGAGCTGCTTTTCACAGGATCACAAATGGGTTGGGTTGGGTTGGGAGGGACCTTACAGCTCATCCAGTCCCACCCTGCCATGGCAGGGACACCTTCCACTGTCCCAGGCTGCTCCAAGCCCTGTCCAACCTGGCCTTGAACACTTTCAGGGATCCAGGGGCAGCCACAGCTTCTCTGGGCATCCTGTGCCAGGGCCTGCCCACCCTCACAGGGAAGAATTTCTTCCCAGCATCAATTCTAACCCTGCTCTCTGTCAGTCTAAAGCCATCATCCCTTGCCCTATCACACAATGCCCTTATAAAAAGTATAATTTTGGATTATAATGGAAGCAATAAAAAGCGCATCCAAATGTTGCACTATCCCAAATACCACTGGGAAATGGCAGCACTCTGCAGAGAGGTGATACCCCAGAGTGCAAAATCCATGGAGGTGTTTTGGGGGCTCAGAATAAACGAGGTCTGAAACTCTCCCTTGAGTCAATTGTCACTGAATGAAACCCTTCTTTTTTTTTCCTAAATGCCCTTTACTTATTGAAGTAGTTCATGACTCGGAGGGGGTGAGACAGCAAGGATGTAATTAAATGCGCATTCATCACTCCTGCTGCTAATTGTTTTCTAAGAATACATGAGAAGAGCATCGATTACTTTCTGAAGTGCCTCATCCCGCTGCAGGTACCACTTAACCAGCACGTGAAGCTGGTGAGCCCAGCCCAGCCCCTCCTGGGGCTCATCTCCACCACGGACCCCTCTGCTCTGTGTCCACAGGAAACCTGGCAGCGATGCAGGAGCAGTGAAACTCGGCTGGGAGGGTTTGATGGCAGCCTTCCTAAAGAGGCCCACAGCAAGGATGGACAGGGGCTTTTAGCAAGGGAAACAGTGATAGGACAAGGGGGAATGGCTTTAAGCTGAAGGAGATTTAGATTGTATATTGGGAAGGGATTCCTCCCTGGGAGGGTGGGCAGGCCCTGGCACAGGGTGCCCAGAGCAGCTGTGGCTGCCCCTGGATCCCTGGCAGTGCCCAAGGGACAGGGCTTGGGGCAGCCTTGGACAGTGGAAGGTGTCCCTGATCCTTAAGGTGATTTCCGATTCAAGCCTTTCTGTGATTCCAAGCACTCTGTGATTCTGGAAAACTCCCGGATCACACCTGGCCCCGGAACTCACCCAACTGCTGAAACTTCAGACAGAGTGGGAAAGGAAAAGAACAGAAAATAAACCAAGTTACTTCCTTCAGATGTATAATTCAGCCACTGCCTTCATTGTGAGAGCATGCATGAACCTAAATTTGTTTTAGAGAACTCTGGCTGCAAATGATGCATTTTGTGATCTGCCAGGGAAGGGTTTAAAAGTCTCCCTGTAAAAATGAGGCCAGTTGATCTGTGCCTTGGCTGTTTATTACACAAAATCAAAGTGTGTATAAAATGCTCCTGAATCAAAACAGCAGCACTTGCTACCAGCTGGAGAGAGCCTCTGATCAGTGCCCCAGTGCTCATGTCTGCCCTGAAGTTTATCTTCTGCTGGGTGATCCAAAATATTCTTTCTTTGAGTTCCTTCCGTGGCCACAGCAGAGACAGCCAGCCAGGGCTATGACGGGATTTCTTCAGGTCAATAATAAATATATTAAATAATGAGGGATTTTGCCCCATGCATCCCCTGCCCATCCTCCCCCATGTGATGGGGCTGCCCTGACTCTCCTCTGCCCACTGGCTGCAAAAACCCTGGGAGCCACCAGAAATAATTAAAAGTATCAGTGTGGGTTTAACAGCAAAGCCCCCCAAATTGTAAACAAATACACAAACAACCACCCCATAAACAAATAAATAAATAGCATACTGATCCCTCAAGCAAATCAGAGCAAACAAATAAACTAATAACAAAATATCAAATAACATAATCAACAAATAAAAAACCACCATTCAAGCAAGTGCTTCTCCTGGTAGGCTGAGGGCAGGTGACTCAGCACAGCCTGGAATGATGGATCCATCCCTCCAGATGTTTCATTCCTGCTCCACTTCTATAAAAACTCTTCTGTCTGGAGCTGACAGAATACAGGGTAACAAGTTCCTTCTGCTGGTGTTCAGAGAGGTTATGTCTACCAAAAAGTGCAAGCCAGTGTTTTGTTTTATGATCCTTTTAATTGGCTGCACAGTCCATAATGTGCATTATTGCACCCTGGAAATCAGGTTTATTGTGGTATTGCACCACGTGCTGTTCTGAGGGGCTCACTGTGCCCCTGTAAATGCTGAGTTTTGCTCGTGATGTAGGTGCTGAATAGAAAAATCCATTCCTCTGTGAGCTTTCCTTATTAGTAAACTCTAATAAGCTGCTGAACAGCGTTCAGTGCACCAGTCAAGATTGCACCTGGCTGCAGTGAGAGCTCCTTCACTGAGCCCCAGCCATGCCAGTAACAGATAATCCTGCCAGGCACGACAGTAGATGGTGCTCTTGGTTTGCTTTAGCTGCCTGCAGACAGCACCAGGAGATTATCAGGCCTGTTCCCACGGAAATGTCCTGCAGAGAGCAACACTTGGGATACCCGAGCATTTTATTTGCCTTGGTGTGTGCCCCAGTGGCCACAGCCCCCAAATCACCCCGTGTGCTGTCCAGAAGTGCTGAGGCTGAGTGTGTGTATTTCCCAGAGCAGCTGTGGCTGCCCCTGGATCCCTGGCAGTGCCCAAGGCCAGGCTGGATGGGGCTTGGAGCACCCTGAGACAGTGGAAGGTGCCCCTGCCATGGCAGGGAATGAGATGAGCTTTAGGTCCCTTCCAACCCAACCCATTCTGTGACTCCATGATACAGGCAACAAGCCAGCTTTCCATGGCTCTTTTTCCAGGCATCACCTCCTGGAGAGGTCCCTCTGCAGAAGGAAACACCCCAAGGAGTCACATCAGTGCCTGGCTGTGTCAGAGGGGTGGTGTGGCAGCTCCCATGGGTGAAGGAGCTCTCCCTGCTCAGCTGACAAGTGGTTAGAGCTCTGCAAAACCCTCCTCGGCTCCAGCCAGCTCCTGTTGACAGCAAGAATAAGGCAAGGGTGCTGGTTTATGGTTTTTAATCTCTGTAGGAAGTGGAAAGCCAGTAAAGATGGGTGTGGGCAAAGCTTGGCAAGGTGAACACACCCCCAGAGGGTACAGAGAGGCTGCTTAGGGCTGCTGCTGTTCTGTACTGAGACATCTATCATCAGGCAGGCAAGGAAAAGCCTTAAAATACTTTCCAAAAGGATAAACAGCTGTGTGAAGTCTCCTCTGGGGACTTAGAGCTCAGGGTGAGAATTTGATAAGGCCTTAAAATGCAAGGTGAGCTGTAAAAGGCTTGGGTGCCCAGCGCTTGTATAAACAGCTCCTTCTCAGTCCAAACATGTGCTCCAAACCAAAAAGTGCTCTCTGAGACTTATTGATTTATATAAACTCTATTCACCCACTATAGGCCATGGCTGAGCACCACCAGTTTAAGATTACACATAATCTATAAAAATATTTCTACTTCAACAAGTGGTGCTCCATCATCAAACACAACAGCTGTGCCTGGGTGGAAAGGAGAAGAGCAGAGATGATTTTACACACACAGATGTATATTGCCTGGATGTGCCTTCATGCCTGTGCACAGGCACAAACTTATCTTTTAAATAAGCCCTGTTCTCTGGACGTTAAAAGGCTTGGGAAAAAAAGTAAGGAAAAATGAATGCTTCTGCAGCTTCCTGGGCACTAATTGAATTTCTGTCCATAACATTTACAGAATTTAAGAAGAGCCCACTTATTTACCTTTTCTCTTGGATTTTTTTTTTTCCTCTCCATTTAAAACTCATTGTGTTGTGTCATTTTATAGGTGCCAGGAATAAATCTTTTGTCAACTCTATTGCATTATTATGCAAAGTACACAAAAAAGTATAGGAATAAAACAGCCTGAGAGAAGCTGAGTGCTGTTCCTTTCAGCCCTCCCAGTCTGCCCCAGCAGCAAACTCTCCAAGTTTGCTAACACAATCATTTTCTCAGGAAAACTTCCTCACCCTTGGCCATTGATTGCAAAAGAGTTCACTTGACCATGCTAATGCTGGCTGCGGGGAAGTGAATTTACTGGGGGATGAAAGACTCAGTGAAGGAGCCATCAATTAAATCTGCAGAATTGATCCTGTGGGATGAAGGAGGTGCTGGGCACCGGGAGGATTTCTTGGCAGCAGGAGAGAGGTCAGCTGCAATAAACTCCCTTCCTCCCCAGTGGTGGGGACGTGTCCCAAGAAGAGTCAATTTAGGGAAAACCGAAATCATTGCTGTTAAAAATATTTCAAAAGGCAAAGCTCCAGGCACATTTCAGCTCTTACAGGTGCTGTCCTCAGGCTGTGGTTTGTGAGGGGCTCAGAGCCAGACCTGAGGTGTGAGAAGAGGGACCTGAACCTGGGGCTGACCCTGCCCTACCCCTCCAGCAAACCCCACATTTCTGGGGGCTTTAACTCCTCACCAGGCTCGTTAGCATTGCTGGAACAGAGCTTTGCTCCCACAGCACAGCCACCAAATGGAATTAAGTCACTTAATTAGGCTGGGAGAAACACAAAGAGGGATTGAGGAGTGAGGGGACTTGGCGGCTCTCTGAAGGTGACGTCAGGGGCTGCTGCAAAAGCTCATCCACAGCTTTGACCCTGGAAATCTCCTCTGCTGGAAAAGTGGTGGTGTAGGATGTTTGCCCATGATTTCTTTGGTTAGGTTTGTATTCTTTTTTTTTTTTTTTTTTTTTTTTTTTTTTTTTTTTTTTTTTTTTTTTTTTTTTTTTTTTTTGTGTCCTACCATGAAATATTGCAGAGAGCTGGACTGATGGTATGAGAAAGTCCTGGCACTCCTGCCACCCATTTCTCTTCCCCTCCTTGTTCATATAAATAAAGGCCCTTTGCTTAGGAGGAGACAAGTACAGCAACTGTCTGTGCTGGTGGAAAAAAGAAAAATGAAGGTAGAAAAGAGTCAGGAGGGAGCCAATAGTAAACTTGTACCTTCTGGGAGGTAAATAATAAATCTATGATCTCTTGGGGAGGTCTCTCCAGTGGGTTACTCAAACTTATCCACTCTCATCCACCTATTATTGCCCATTTTTTTTGGCTGACAACATGGAGCTTGCAATGATGGGAGAAACAGCCCCCTGCCAAATGGAAATGTGTGAAACACCTTACTCTTTCTTATTTATTTACTCAAGCATGTGATTAAATGAAAGGCTGAGGACTCCACACACACCTCCTGGAGCCATCCTTGGAGCACCTTCCTGGTGGAGCACAGGTCCCACCTTTAGAAGCCCCTGCCATGTGCCTGGAGCTGGATCTGTGCAGGGTGGGGTGAGGTCTGGGAGGCTGCAGCAGCTGCTGGCTGTTGGCTGTGCAATCACTTGTCTCTGCTTCAGAGGTGCCAGAGCACCGTGGGAAAGGTGGAGGAGCTGCCAAGGGAAATGTCTCTCTCTATTCCTTGGACAAATTTAATGCTTCTGGGAGTTCAGATGGAGATGTGCCCCCCTGGGAAGTGTTTCCCACCACTGCAGGCATTAATCTCCCAGGGACATGTTGGACACTGGGGTGGCTGGGTTGCTTCACCTTTCCTTGGCACAGGATGAGCATTTCTCCTGATCCCACAGGGATCCTTGCCATGAGCCCAGCCTGCTCCTCCCCTGCCCCACACACCCATGGCCCCAGCTGCCTCCACTCCTCCTGCCCTGAGGAGCTGTTCCAGTCACTTAAATTCCTGCAGTATTTATTCACTTTATTCCTTAAATACCAGAATGCTTCAATGGATATTTTAGCTGAAGATTTTTCATTCTTTTCTTTCATCATCTCCAGCTATTTCTTGCCTTCAGTCAAGGCCCTTATATATAATGTCACCTCTCTGCACCTTTGCCTCAGGTATCCTGGCACCCCAGAGTGTACTAATGAAACATCCCACCTGCAGACCTGAAAAATGAGAAGAAACCACCACATTTTAAAGCAGTATGATGAATTTAAATCCATCAAGCCTCGTGACATTACCTCGTGTGACTCTGCAGATCACCCCACTGCGAGTCCCTGAGCCCTGCCACTGAACTCTTTATCAAATCAAACACTAATGAGAGCAGACTAATCCCATTTCTTTGGCATGGAAAGACATTGATTGCTGTGCCTTATCTTGCCCCTTTAGTACAGGTTGCAACTGTTTGCTCTGCTTTTATACTGCTGTTTTGCAAATAGAGATGGAAAAGGGGCTGGGAGCATCATTGCACCAACAGGTTTCTCTTTGTGGAGCTGTGCTGTGTATGGCCCCCAGGATGAGCAGAAACAAGTATTTATGAATTATTTACATTTCTTTAGTTGCTGCTCATCATTTTGCTGTTTAAACTGTTTGTCCTCTGTTCTAGGAGCAGAAAGAAAGCCAAAATGACTTCACTGACAGCTCAAATATCCCACAGAATGACTAGTAAGTAATCAAAGTAAACAACTTGTGAGGAAAATACAGCCTGAAAAATTATTCATCCAATCCACACAACAAATTGGTCATAGAAGAGGAATTTTTGCTCTACAGAAAACCCTCAAGTTAAAAAGCAAGGAGAAGAAAAATGGTTTACCTTTTCTACCATAGAATGGGCATGTTACCAAAAAAGTAGAGTAAATATTCAATATGATTGTGGTTCTTTGTCTCTAAATTGTGAGAACATCTGAATCCTGCAGAAAAGTAAAGAACTAAATTAAGTCAGCTAAGGAGATGATGGTTTTTTTCCTTATCAAAACAAGACAGAAGCATTTTATTTTGACTTTTTCCCATCAAAAATGTTATGGAAATCAGCAATTTCCTTTGCAAGATTTCGATGAAAATGAAAATCCCATTTGCTAAGAAATACCAGCCTGTAGTGGGTGCCTACCAGTCGTGGGGCTGTTTCTGGTACCAGCTTTCCCTCAGCACAGATCTGTGGAGCTCACTGGGGCTGCTCTTGGCTCCAGCAGCTCAGAGATCCCTCACAAAACCCTCCTGAGCCAGGAAGGGGCTCTGCTCATCGCTGATTTATTCCCCATGAATAATTCAGCCTCTTCTTGTCATTGCTCTGCCACACAGCACACTCGATTTTGTCATTGACACCTCCAGATGGAGACAGGAAGGGCAGAACAAGGGTTCCAAGGCCTGGAACATTCCCTGTGTTGTGTTGGGGTGCAGATGAGCCTGGTCTGGCCAGCAGAACTTCAGCAGCTCAGGGCTTACAGCTGCAACATATCCCCCAAACCCAACCAAACGTGGGTTGTGGATAACTACAGCATGGCTGGGTTTGAATATTTGTATTTCAGTCAAGTTGACTAAAAAAAACCCCAAAACAAAACAAAGAAAAAAAAGCAAAAATAATTCCCACAAGAACAACAAACAAACAAAACCAAAAAACCCAACTTGTTTCTGCACACAGGCAAGATTCAAGTATGGAGAAAATGGCATTTTTATGTAAATAAAAGTTGCAGAGAAAAATCTGTTCTTCCTCTGCCCAGCTTACATTTGAGGCTACACTGCAAGGTTTATTTTGCAGATGAGCTGCTGGAGCTTTAACTCTATAAATAAGCCTGGCTCCGTTGATGTCAATGGCACGATGCTGATTGACACCTGCTGAGGATGGGTGCATAAGAATTTCTCATAACGAGCTCCTTCTGAGCCCACGAGTGCCAATTGATGTGGCAATTACACATTAATACCTGTGACTATGCACAATCAAACTGGGTGAGAAGGGATGCAACCTTTTGTTTTTTAAAATTAATAAAATATTTGTTGCAATCAGCTCATACCTCCCAATTTGTTGCCAATTAACTAAAGTGTTTAGTGTGAAGCTGATTGAGGCTGCAGCCACAGGGCTCCACTGGGGGAACAAATTGGAGGCATCTTGCCCTGAATTTCTCTCTGTTTCCTTCCCTCTGTAGGAACAGATCAGCAGGAGCCAGGAAATGGTGAGGACTTTCCTCTCCAGGGAAAGAGATCTCCAGCCATCAAGAGGAGACAAAGCTAGCAGACAGCTGAAACACCCCACAGATTAAAACTCTGAAGTGCATCAGGCTAAACTCCTGTTGATGAGATTTCAGCCAATAAGCTGAAGTTGACTTTTAAATATGTTGGTTGGGTTGGGTTTTTTTGGGGGATATTGATTAAATGAGGAGCTGCAAAACAGAATGACACCAAGTTTTGAGATATGTTTGCCATTTTCAAACCTTGATTTTTAGCTGGTCTGGTGTATGGGGTCTGTTAATCTAATCTGAGGAGATCCCTGTAGTATGGGACCTCAAGGCATGGCAGAAGATTTATATAATTACACAGAGGCCAAAAAGGAGAGGAAAAGTACTGGGGATGATGTCTTGGATCAGCAGAGTGCCGTGGGCTGCACTAATGCTGCTGGGAAGATGACTAGGCTGCCTGATGGCACACGGTGTAAATCTCTTCTGGAGGTCAGTGACAACAGAATGCCTGAAGCTGGAGACTCTGATAAACATCTCCTCCTGCCCAATGCCTTGCTCCTGCTCCTTTTGAGCAACCTTCTCCTGGCACAGCACAGCTGATGCCCCTGGGCAAGCAAAAAACCAAAAAACAAACCCCAAACCCCCAAAGGCCAAGTTGTTCTAATACTTGAATTCTCACTTGTATCCCATAGAAGTTTGTAATTTAAATTACATTCACAGCCTCAGTGCCTTGATGACTCCTTCTCGGAGCATTTTCTTCCCATTTGTTTATTTTTAATTTAAACCAGTGAACTATTCCTGCATTCCTTCCCTCATGTCAGAGAGCAGGACAGATTTGTTAGAACTCCAGTGAACTCTGGAGATGAGTTTATAAAACCTTTACTTGGGATGTTTCAGATGAGCACAGGCTGTGCCAGAGGGAGAGCCAGGTTCTGTGCCAAGAGAAAGAGCAGGCCCTGGGTTTTATTTATGGCTTTTGTTCAGCTTGTTCAAACTCTATAATGAGGGACTGTCTCTTCATCAAATCTGTCTAATGGGATCTTTGATCTCCACTAGGAACTGGTGCTCAGCGAGGACAGAATCAGCATCAGCAGCACGTTTTATCTGAACCTCCCCACTGATATAGAAAAGGTGATTCATCCCCAAACTGGGCCACTTTTTTTTCAATGAGCTTGCCATTCATGGGAATTAGGTCTAGTCCTTGCTGCTGCAACTCACATAATTATTAATAAATGGAATGTCTGCATCTAAAACAAGATCCCATCTTTTCTAAGAATGCCTGGGCAGAGCAGAGCTGGCTCTGTTCTAGCTGAGGGGAGCAGAGAGCCGAGCCCCAGCAGAGTGAGCACTTAGTGATGGCTCACAGCAGCAGGGTAGGAGGTGCCAGGGACACAGGAGGTGGCAGCAGAGTCACAGGTTCTCCCCTTGCATCCTTGCTGGAGCTGAGCTGGATCTGTGTTCTGCAGCATCCCCCAGGGTCAATGAGTCTTCTTGGAGCTGCACAATGCTCACTGTGAACATGGAGAGAGACATGATGGGTGAGGGACTGCAAGAGGACAGGGAAGGATCCTTGGAAGGCTCCCTTTTTCTTCTTTCAGTGATCTGAATTCATCATCCCCTGATGGAGCCTCTCATTTTTAGGGGAGATAAGCACCTTTACTCTGCACAGAAAATTATCACCCACAGGCACCCTGTTGGTACAGAACCAAGACATTTTTAGGTGATTCAGGCTCAGGTGGAGCTCAGCAGCCTCAGCCCTACCCCCTGATGGTGCTTTCAGCCTTCCCAAGGATGCTGCAGAGCCTGGACCTCCTCCCTCAGCGTGGCTGGAGAGTTCATCCAACACAGACTGTGACAGGCTCTAAATCCACACGTGCAGCTCCACTCCCCCTGGAAATGGGCACAGATTGGGTCCACGACAGCAAGATTTATTGCAGTGTGAACAGCAGGGTAGAGCAGAGAAAGAAACCTCTGGCCAAATATCTTGATCTGCCTCTTTTGTTGCAGAGTGTAGAATGGTGAGGCAAAAAATTCTTGCAGAAAAATAAGGGAAAAGAGAATGTTTCCATCATTTCACAGCTATTGCTGGAAATTCAGGGAGAAAACAAATTCCTATGCTAGTGCAGGGGTGATTTAAATGAAGTCAGTGCTGAATCCTGTTGTGTGGAAAAGAGCTGTCCTCTGCTGTAGGGGCCAAAAGTGGGATAAGTGGGATTCTGCCTCCTAAAACTGTGAATGTTGGAGGATTTCTCCCAGACAAAAGCTGCCAGGGACAAAGGGTCTGTCTGGCCTTGGTCTCCCTGGGGATGCCTCTCAGCTGCTGCCCAAACACTTGAGCAGCAGGCTTTCCTTCCTCTGGAGAAGAGCTGTCCTCCAAGGCAGGGCACCTGGTGCCAGAATTGGGATTTCACCTAAAACTGCCAAGGCCCAAGGATTGCTCCCAGGCAAACGCTGCCACAGGGTCTGGCTGGCCTTGGCTCCCAGGGGCCACCTCAGGTCACAGCCCCTGAGACACTGAGGAGCCTGGCTGACCTTCCTGTGGAAGGGCCATCCTTCTCAGCTACATATCCGTGAGCCAGAGTGGGCTTCTGCCTCCTAAAATTGGGAATGTCACTGACCTGCTTGGATTTATTTCTGAGAAACTACAGGTAGAAGCACTGAGTCCTGGAAGAGTCTGAGTTGGAGGAACTTTAAAGATGATCCAGTGCCAGGGGCAGGGACGTGGGCAGGGACAGCTTCCACCATCCCAGGCTGCTCCAAGTCCCATCCAACCTGGCCTGGGACACTTCCAGGGATCCAGGGACAGCCACAGCTGCTCTGGGCACCCTGTGCCAGGGCCTCACCCCCTCCTCAGTAAAGAATTTCTTCCTAACATCAAATCTCAACCTACTCTCTTTCACTTTGAAGCCATTCTCCTTTGTCCTGTCCCTACAGCTCCATATGAAGAATCCCTCTCCATCTTCCCTGTAGGTTCCCTTTGGGCAGGTTGGTATCTGAGGTGCATCAGAAGAAGGGAGAAATGCAAATATTGTAGTACTCATCAGCAGATCAGAGAGAGAGTGACACAGTTACCATACATTGAATTTCTCACTTCGAAGCAAATATTAGGAGATAAATATTTCTTTGAGGGTGGGTTTGTGCAGAAAAAAAAATAATAAACCTGAAGACAAATTCAATATCATATTAAAATAGAATTACAGTTACTAGCTGAAGGGGATGTGGTGGGTGTAGTCTATTTGAATTTTAGAAAAGCATCTGATGCAATCTCTCATAAAATTTTAATCTCAAAATAAATTAAAACTAGCTTTGATATAAGCACAGCCACATGGATCCATAACTGGCTAAAGAATCATAAAAGTAAGAATGAAAAGTGGCATTTACATCACACTGGAGGAAGTCGACATTCTTACTGCAACTCTGATAAGAATAATTGCCCTTATTTATTATCTCCCCAGCAATAGAGAAGGGGAAGCTTTAGCAGCACATTGCCAGACTAAACAGGAAGGCATATAATGCACATGAACTTTGGGGAAGGGTAATATAGTGGTTTTGTGCCCGTGGTGGGCAGCTGCAGCAGGAAAGGTGCTTTGAATTCATGGCTTTGCTTGCTCAGAGGGCAGCTAAGGACCAGCAGTGAGGCAGCTCCCTGCTCTGAGCCCACAGGCAGCAAAGGGAAGTGCCTGTCTTTCACAAGCTTTAATGTGCACGATATTAATTATATTAACAGAGTTAATAAGTGTTTCCCCTTAGCTGGATACAGCCTGCAAGGAGGAACCTGGATAATTCAACCATGAATGTGTCTCCTAGGGAGGCTCTGGGGCACTGGTGCCCTGCTGGGGCTTGGGGCTGGCTGCCCCTCTGTCACCTGTGTTAGGGGGAAACTGAGCTGTTCTCCCATCTGAAGGGTCCAAACTGGGTGGACTGGAGCTGCCAGGAACTTGTCCACACAGAAAGTGGGAGTGAAAAGCCATTGGTGACTTATCCTACACTGCAGCACTTGGAATTTGGGAGTTGGTTTAGACTGTCTTGCTCTAATTAATCCATATGGACAACTGAGATAGTTTGGCTGGGAAAAAAAGAAATTAAAAAATCTTCCAAAGTTCTGGGAGAGCAAAAAATTGGGCTGGAAAGTCCAGATGAGGCAGAAGTAGATATCATCTCTGCACAGTGGTAATTGACTTTGAAGACACTATTCATCAGAATGACTCAGTTTGCAAGGGTTCCCGTCCATTCCATCTTCACAGAGGAATTCAATATATTCAAGAGTAAAGATGTACAAAGAACTGATTTTTCTGTCATTTGCACAACCCAAATGAGGAAATGTAAAAAGAAATCATTTCACATCAAGCTGAAGCAATTTATGAAATTCATTCAGGGAAATTAAAGTAAAAAAAAATCTTTCTCATAAAACCAAAGACTTTCATTATCCATTTTTAATTAATTTAAAATAAAATAGATGCCTTGTTGTTATATAATGTAGAAATACTTTGTTCAAAGACATCAAGAAAAAAAATACCCTAGTTTAGATTTTTCTCCAAAGGATTTCTTTTTCCAAAAACAATTTCTCAGCCCAAAATTTATGCAAAACTTTACTTCAATTAATAGCTTCATTTTTTCTGAATGTTCAGAGGAAAGCCTTCCCCAAGTCTGGCTGATTCTAGATGTTCCTGAGTGTTTGCTCTCCTTTGTGCAGTGATGATGTGCAGGGATGGGCACTGCCTCCACAGCTCTTTCTGAAGTGCAGCATCATCCTCCTCAGCCCCCAGGAGGGCCAGGAGAGCAGAGGCAGGAGGTGACCCCTCAGTGCTCTCACAGCAGCACCTCCTCCAGGAACCAGCTCCCACTGTGTGGTGGGAGCTAACCCTGCACTGTGCTGGCTGGAACTGCCACTGACTCTCCTTCCACGTGGGTTTTGGGGACCATTCCTTGCTTTGGATGAGCTACAGGGTGCAAGCAGGATTGAATTCCCAAATCCAGAGAAGATCTCTGTAGTGGAGGTGTTCCAGAACCTCACTGTAGCCATGAAAATCTACTTCAGACTCATGGGGATTTCCACAGAGGTCTTAACTCTTGGCATTCCAGCCTTCAATCCGAGGATCCCACTGCACCTTGGACTAAAGCTGGGCTTGCTGTTATTGGTGCCACATCCCTGGAAGTGTCCAAGGCCAGGTTGGCTGGAGTTTGGAGCAACCTTGTCTAGTGGAATGTTGTCCCTGCCCGTGGCAGAGATGGTCTTTCAGGTTCCTTCCAACACCCAAATCATTCTGGGACTCCGTGTCTCCACAAGGGAGCACATCCATTAGCTCTGTTCACCTCGAGGAGAAGGAAGTCTGTGGGCTCCTGGAGCAATCCTGTACCTGGTGTGACACCTCAGCCTGGTGCTTCATCTCCCTGCCCCATAAAGCACCACTTGTCACACCTGGAGCTCCCTGCTCCAGCAGCCTTTACTGCATCCTTCATTCTGATGCCTTGTTCCAGGTTTTAAATAGCTGTGAGTCCCCCATTGCTCATTAGCAGGCTCAGAGAAACGGCTTTTATAGACCCATGTATTAAACAAATAAAAGACGTCAAGGAAACTTAAAAACACATCCAGCTGCTCGCAGATTTACTGCTCCAACATTAAACCCTCATTAAATGTACTTTTATAAGGGGTGGCATTATTTTTTGACTCTGAATACCTGTGACAGCGGGAAGTGGGGGTTATCGAGATATACTGGCTAAATGAGAACATTTATTGGTGTGAGGTTTATTGGGCACATGGTGGTGACAGAGCAGAGCATGCCAGGTGTTTTGTGGGTTGTCACGCAGGAAGGCGCTGCTGGCCTCGCTAACAGGGAGTTTATGAAGCAAATAAACATTTCTTTGCTGTCTGGCTTCCTTGCTTCTCCCCCCCCTCCATCTCTTTGTCTCCTAGGGAGTTATGCTAAACGTTTCAGGGCACTAAAAATTTCACTGTTTTATCAAGAGGGTGTCTTCGTGCATCCGTAAGTAAGCTTGTCTCAAATCTCACGTTTTGAACTCTGAGGTAGGTGAGATGGGGATTTCACAGGAGCACAGAACAGTTTGAGTTGGAAGGGACACTAAGCATCATTTCATTCCACCCCCTGCCATGGGCAGGGACACCTTCCACAGTCCCAGGCTGCTCCAAGCCCTGTCCAGCCTGGCCTGGGACACTGCCAGGGATCCAGGGGCAGCCACAGCTGCTCTGGGCACCTGTGCCAGGGCCTGCCACCCTCACAGGAAGAATTTCTCCGAATATCTTACCTAAACCTGCCCTCTGCCAGTTTGAAACCATTCCCCCTTGTCCTGTGACTACCCCAGCAGAGAGCACCACTTCCCATCAGTCCTGCACAGAAACACCTTGGAACCAGCTGCTTGTGCCTCTTATTGCAGCCAAGGCCAAAGGTGCCCCATGAGGTTTGCAGAAGGGCTGGCTTTACCTGGCTCCCACAGCCTGTGCTGGCAGAGGTTTTGATGGACACACCCCACAGGACAAAGCAGTGACACCTGTGTTGGCACCTCTATTTCTCCCCCACTGCCAAGGTGCAGGGAATCTGCTCACTGCAGCACATGTACTCATCAGATGCTAGATTGATATGGACAAATGTGAACAAACCAAATTGGTTTATGCCATATTTGAATTTTTATCTGCAACAGTAATCCGTTTATTAGTGAATAATTCAGGGTATTAAATACTAAAACCCCGTCTTTGATGGTGAAAGTCACTGAGCCCCAGAGTGCTGGAGGCTGAGGAAGTGTGCTGAGCCAGGCCTGAGACATACTGTTCATCTTCTTCATCCTTCAGCTGGTACAGATGTGATAAGAGTGTAGACAGACATGCACTCTGACCCAATGTAACCATCCTAGGTCTCTGAAAATGATATTTTTTCTAATATGACTTATATATATTCCATGTCTTGTTTCAAGTAAAAAGTGATTTGATGGCAGAAGAAAGGGTTTATGTCTTTGGGGCCCAATTTTCTGAATACTGCACAAAAATATACATGCAATTCTTGGCAATAATTGAGATTTTGTATGCAAATTGGGTCATTCTGTGTGTGTAATTGCCCTTTCAATGCATAATTGCCCGTGGGCAGGTTTTGCAGGAGATCATATCAACTGCATGTGCAGATAAGTCGCACATTTTTATTCACTTCAGGAAATGTGCACAAGCAGGAATTTAAAACCAGACACCCAAGAGGGCTGGGGACTTCTTAGCAGTCTGGAAACAATGGCTGTTCGGGCTGTAATCAGCAGGCAGGATTTGGTGAAGATTATGAACCTGAGAAACGGAATAAATATTTGTGATGGATGTTGAGGACATCCCACAACACCAGAGGGGACACCTCACACGGGGAAGGCCCAGCTCACATTAACCCTTCCTTCTTCTGTGCAGGGGACAGGGGAAAGGCAAACACTCCTTTATTAATTAGCACCCCCTAATCACTTTGCAGGGAGGATGACATTTGGACAAGTAGCCCATCCCTCATCCCCCGTGGAAATCTGCTTCTCCATGCACAGCAGAGAGCAGAGCCTGCTGAGAGTTAAGCCCGTGCTTAACTTTAGGCATGTTTGTTTTCTGTTCCAATTAATACAAATGCTGATTACTTGAGAGCTTTGCTGAAATGGGTCCAAAGCACCAGAATGGCCTGAGTGAGAGAGGCATTTTGATATCATGATTAGAGAAAACCTGTTCCAGGGTCTTCAAGGAATATCTACAGAATTTTTGTGAGCCATTTTCCCTTCCGCAATCTTTCTACCTAAGTTTTAAAGACACTTTTACTGAAGATTTACTGATAGAAACCTTCTACTGAGTGCATTTGATTGCTCCATATTTCAGAAACAATGTGGGAATGGAAAAATCTCTCTCTTTAGGCTCCATTATCTTAGACTCCTGTTGTCAGCATGGAGTTATAAAGAACCAATACTACCTTTAAACACCGAATAGCTTAACTGCTCAAAACATAAAATGAAAGCACTAAACATATCAGTTTTGTGTAAAAAACCCTGCACTTTTTCCCTTGTAATAAACAAATAGATATATAACAGCAGCCAAAATAAACCAGGTAAAGGCTTCTCTTCTCAGAGAGCTGGGCTGTAACTGCTGGACGAAAATCCATCACTGTGTGACTTTAGCCTCCATACTGGGAATGAGGGTCGCTGTCTATTCACAGCCTCCAGTGACAGAGTGGGTCATTTCAAGGGTTAGCAGTGAGGAAATATTGTCCCTGGAATTAGGGCCCCCTCGGCAAGGGTGTGTGTCCAGCAGAGCTGCAGGGAGCACCGCCTGCTCTCCCATTTTCTCTCACAGTCACGATCGTCCCGGTTGACGATTAAATTCTTCTGGGCAAACCCTGTCTGTTTGTGATAAATTTGATAAGATAAATGATTTTCCTAGACAAAGGAAATGCAAGATATCTCATCTATCTGGACTGAAGATGCCATTTGATATAGTGCCACATGGGAAATTATCAGCTCAGCTGAAAGCGCCGAGAATTTATACAGGAGCTGTGGAGTGGGAGCAGCACTGGCTAAAGGGGAGCCTGTGACAGGGAGCAGCAAAAGGGGAATTATCACTCTGAAGTGAGGTTACCAGCAAACCTCCCCGAGGATCAGGACTGGATCTGAACATATTTCATTTCTGCATTGACCTTGGAAGGGAAGGATGAGAGTGACAATGACACTGGGAGCTCGTGCGATGGAAGGTGTGTCCTCTATGCAAACCTGGATGGGGCTGCTAACTGAGCACTGACCTTGACAACTGAAGCAATAGAAAAGGGATAAAATACAATAATATACAATGTATGCACCAGTACTTATGGAGCTGTAGTGAGAATTTCAGGTATTTGTTAGAAATGAGTGAGGAGGACAAAGACCTGAATGTACCTGGTCATCACAGATTAACTGTGAAGTGGCAATTATATGGTTTCAAGGAAAAAATGATCAGATATACCCAATTCACATTTCAGTTAAGGCTGCATGTCTAGAGAAGCACTAATTCAATTTTACAAAGGTAGGCCTGACCTCATCAGGATAGTGTGTACAGTTCTCTTCCCCCAAGAGTGAGAGGGAAGGACTCAAACAGTAAAAGGTGCCATAAGGGGATTTAGGACAATCAGAGGAATGCAGGAACTGTCCAGCTGAGAGAGGAAAAAAGCACTTAGTTAGGTAAAGACTGGGAGTGGAACATGCAGAGGGGCAAACACTGAAGGAGAAAATTGCTGCTGAAAAGAAATAACAGTGATGGGCACGAGGACAAACGACTTAAATAAGCCAGGAGTTAATTTAGGCTTGACATCAGAGGAAAATCGATGTAGTAACAAGTGGGGGCAAACCCCTTTGACAGTTATGTGAGATAAAGCATGAATGGTGTATTACAAAATTTTTAATGGAGCTGGAGGAGGACCTGGGTGTCCTCTGTGGGGTTTTTTGGGAAGGACTGAGTGTTGTGGCTGCAATGTGCTGTGTAATGGCAGCCCAGGGGCATGTAAAGATTTGTCTATAGGGAAGTTTGAGGAATAGCAGCTCACAAAACAGAAACCTTTGAAGGTAAGCCAGGGGATTCATGTCTGAGAAAAACTATTTGGGATTACCATTGTACACTTGGTTTTAAGCCTCTAAGCCATCCATTGAAAGAGGCAGAGATTGGATTGTGAGAGTTACCTGCCCTGATTGAGGGCTCTGTGCAGCCAAGAGCCCTGATGGGCAGCCCGTGCTCAGCATCAGAGGAGAGGAGACTTACAGAAAATACACATTTTTGCCAAAACTGGACTCTGGTCATGAATGATTCATGAACAGAAAACAAGGCTACATTCATCAGATAATTTATATGTAAACCACTAGTTCCAGCAGCTACAGAAATGAGCCCAGATGCCCGTGGGTCAGAGCTGGGATGAGCCCCTGCAGTGGGAAGGATGCTCTGCTGGTGCTGCCTGGGGCTGTGCCCCATTAGCCTGGCACAGCCCCTTGGTGGCTGGGCACGAGGTGCTCATGCTGCTGAGCAGTTTGGGCCTTCCTGGCTGCCAGCAGCTGCTGCACAGCCTTGGCTGGGCTGTGCTCATTCTGTGGGTGCTGAGCTCACTGCAGGAGCTTGGATTGAACAGTGATGGCAGAGCTCACTGAAATCCAAACGCCAAATCCTTGTTCCCACCGTGGCTGGGCTGTGCTGGGACAGAAGGGCATCCTGGGTGTGCTGATCTCACATCTACTGCAGTTTCCTGGGGCAGAAGGAGGCTCTCAAGGTCTGCCTGCAGACCTGCTCATGGCAGAGCTCAAGGACAGTGACACCCAAGCACACTGACCGAGGAAAAGCAGAGCGTTTTCACAGAGCTTTAAGGCTGGGAGGTTAAACCACAGCCAGCACTAATTGCTGTGCCCATGTTAGTCTCACTGATGTCCATTCCTTGCTAAAATGCAGTCCAGGGTCACCAGAAGCTTCCCACATGGCTGCAATGAGCAAACAACTACACCTAGAGAAAGAGGGGATGAGACCTCAGCTGTCTCTTGATGTCTGCCCTGCCTAAGACAGCCCCAGTCTTAAGGAGCTATATAATTCCTCCAAAAAAATTAGTTCTCCCTCATCCTTCCTGAGGTCTGTTTGTTAAGTCCTTTTAATGCCCTTTATTTTAACTTTCCATGTAATGGAAACATTTGCCCAGGGCCTGGTCAACTAGCAAACAAAAAATAACCTTCACTAGTGAAAAAAGTAACCTTCACCAGTATTGATCTGCCAGTTTAGTTGCAGAAGAGTCCTGAACCTGCTGCAGAACATAATAGACAGCAGAAATACATTTCACCTGCAAGTAAAGGGCTTGGAACCTGTGAAATTTAACTGCATGTGCTCACCCACCCCACTCACCTTGCACCAAGCAACTCTACCAATTAGCGTTTTAAAGCCTCTTTCTGTATAGGGAATTAGATGAGATGGACAGTTGGTCTGACCCAGTAGTGCTGCTGTTATTTTTTTTATTATTATTATTAGAAATAGGCTGAGTTAATAGCAAATTTATACCAGCTTCCAGCTGGAGCTGCTCCAAGGCTGTGCAGCTGCAGAGTGATAAGACCAGGGGGGAATGTGTGTTCCAGGCAAGTGTCTGGCCTCCCTTCTGCATTGCTTGACCCCCTGGAGCATTTTGCAGAACAGGCAAAATGTCTTGTAATATCACTGGGCGAGCCAGACAAATCAGTTGCCCATATCTACCTGTAGATCATCCGTGTTGGATCTGGGAAATGAGCCAAAGGCTTTTTTTTTTTTTTTTTTTTTTTTTTTTTTCTGGGTATTAAAAATGGGAAAGTGATCTAACAGGAATGTGATCTAACGTTCTGCCTCCTCCTGGCCTTGGAGAGAAGCATGTGGGGTGACCCCACTGTGCAAGCTGAGCCCGACTGGGAAGGCAGAACTCCTGTCCTCAGTCCTGTGCACAGGTTGTCCTGCTGGAATCAGCAAAATCCAGACCACAGGTTCCCTGCTGGGACTCCAGCTTGTGCTCTGTGTCCTGTCCCACCCCGAGGCTGCTCCTCTGCCACAGCCTCCTCATTTCCTGCAGAGCATTGTTGCTTTTCCATTCCCTTTGTCCTGCTCTCTTGCTGTGAATATGGGCACTTTCAAAATGTCTCACCTCATCTGTTACTCACCTGGTTTCCTACTCTTGCTTTCTAAATTGCTTCCCTTTGCATCTGCCCTTCCTCAGGCCTCTCATTAACATCAGCTTTCCCTTCATGGACTGCTTCTTTCCTCCTCTGGTACTTCCACCTCCCTGCTCTATCTATCCCTGCTGCCCACCCAATTATTTTTAGCTCTTTTCTCACACCACTGCATTGATTCCAGCCCTCCCCAGCAATTTTTAAAAGACATCCTGTCTCCAGCCTAACTTTGCATGTCACTTACAGAGTTAAACATAACAAGTTTTCTCCTCTGAATAAAGGCTAAATAGAGTTAGAGAGGGACCTTTTAGACACATACCTCACATCTTCTTTTGGCTGTCCAGATGTGGGCAGATGTGTTGACATTCCTCTAGCCAGACACATCAGGCTGTCTGCTGTGGATAACTTCAGAGATCTGATAATTCCCTGAATTTTTAGAAATAAATTTTATTTGCTATCAGGAGTTTCTATGGCATTTGCTCTTAAAGCTATTTCATATCTGCCTATACCCACTATGTATTTTCAGTTTCCACATTCATATGTTAAGAGAGAAATGAAAAAAGCAAAAATGCCCTTTTTGATGCTAATCCACAAAGTTTCAATAACCAAATATTTCTTTTTAAGATGGTAGAGGCAGTGACTATCTTCTAGTTCACAACGTTATTTCCTCTCTGAAATTTTCACAGCACAGGAGATTGTTGCTGCCAACACATGCCAAGAAGTTTGTTAATTGTCATCCCTACCTTCCAAAGCTGTTATTGAGCCTGAAACCACTGCAGTGATAGCTGAGCTTGTTTGCAGAGTGAATATTACAAGTATTTTCCCCACAGTTCTGCACTGCCTTCTGGTCCTCACTTCAGTGTTGGCTAAGCTGTCATTTACAGGAGTGATGTTGTCATTACAATATTTGATATTTCTCTGAGTGTAGCTGTCATTGAAAGCACATTATGTACTTCCTAAGGAAAGTTGCTGTTTATTTCTTGCCATGAAGTTGGTGGCACTGCCAAGCAGCAGGTGTGGATAAACTCACCTGTGAGTGCAGCATGGCGGGAGCATCAGGCAGACAAGCTGCCCCTGGCCTGGCACAGCACCTGACAGAGGCACATCTTTCTTTGTGTTGTATTGCACCTCCAGACATCCCAGATGTTCTGCAATGGGTGCTGTCAGGTGTTTTTTACAATCTAGACACTGTTTGATGATAATTCTCTGAGCCTACAGACTGGGCTGTTGATTATGGCTTTTTATAAATTACAATTATGCTGTTTTGTTTTGTTCTCATGGTTTATAGACTCATAGAACCATTTAAGTAGGGAAAGCCCTCTAAGACCAGAGAGTCCAACCGTAACCCAGCACTGCCAAGCCTAGTGCCACATCTTCACATCTTTAACCCTTCACAGAATCACAGAAATGTGTGTTCTCACAGGTCAAACCACAATACTCACCCCACCTGTCCCACAGCCAGGCCCCCTAGTTTGCTGAGACAGACACTGCAGACCTTCCCCTTTTACCAGAACATTTCTCTTTCCCACTGAGAGATCTTATTTGTTCCTTGCAGGGCTTTGCTGCTCCAGATTTTGCAGAGCAGTCACAAGATTTCCTCTGGTCTTCCACTGCAGCACATATCCTCCTTCCAGTAACACTGATGGACTTCAACTTTGGGAAAAGTGCTGTTGAGTCTTCTGTGTAGTGTTTAACTCTTGCTTTTCTAAATGCTGGAAGTTGATTTTCCAAAGCCAATAGTTTCATGTAGTTTCTGTTTGCTGCTTTCTAAAAGTGGTTTGTTCACTTAGCTTTTGCTTTTTGCTATTAAAATCTTCCTTTGTTGATCACTGAGAGGGGCTCCAGCTGCTGTTACCTCACCTTGCTGAGTGAATGAAGTGTTTTCCTCTCATTTCTTTGAGAAGCTGCCTTGCCTTCACAATCCATCTCCTTCCCCTTGTCTTGATTTGTGTGCCATTTTCCAGCACCGTTCTTTGTTTTATGAAGAATTTCTTCTGCTGCTTTTGTGAGGATATCCTTGAGAAGCTGATGGTGCTGCATCAACCCTCTCTCACACTCTCTCCATGACCTCACCTACCCTGACTTTAGGTTCATTTTCCTGTAAACTGGCAGTGGCTGGTGCTGCTCGATAACATCCTGCAGGAAGATGTGTGACCTGTAAATCAAAGCCTTGTAGCAGCTGATTTATTCTTTAGTTCAAATTGAAATTGATCCTGTGCTTGTCTTACAGCTTTCACTGTCAGTTTGGTTAATGAATTAGGATTTTATTTGGGTCTGTAGTTTAGTCCCAAACCTTTCCATGCAAATTATGATTGCCTCTCCCCTCTCTCAGTCCATACCAGTGGTGGTTCTGCAGCTGCAGCTGATAGTAGGGTAAATGTCACCAATCTTTCACCATTTGCATTTTCATAATCAAGTCAGCTATTTGATTGCTTTTCCTCGCAGTGGTTGATTTTTCTCAGCAGAAATCTCCCATTGTTTAGAGGAAGTCATGCCTGGGTTTTTTAGAGTCTGGAGACAGCTACAGACCTGACCCTGCCTCCCCTCCCCAGAGCTCTTTGTAGGTGTGTGATGGTAGATAAATTACAATCAGCTCACTGGAAACCTGGCTGTAAGCAATTCCTCTGACATGCAAATTGCTGGAAATTATTGGTTGTGTAGACACTGTACTAACACCAAATCATCACACAACCTAAACATTTAAAACTCAGTGCAAACTGGTGCAGGGGCATGCTGCTCCCAGCAGGACTTGGATGCTGCAAGGGATTGCAGCTCTGGAGAAGTAACAGATGATATTTTTATTGTTTTATGGGTCTCATGGCTCATCATAAGTCCTATAGGTGTATCCAGTGCCATGTCCTGGATATTTGCCTGCATGCTGGGATCACAGCCTGGATGCTCTCACCTCATGTTCTCCCTGGTGGTGCCACTGGTGCTCGGGCAGCTCCACACCCCACAGCTGGGTCTGCTTTGTCTCTTCAGCTCTTGCAAGAGTCTCAAGCACTGAACCCATGATATAAGCCTATAAAACTCTCCAAAATCAAAGACATTCTTTCTGTGACTTCACGAATTCTCAGGAGGAATTGCTGCCTAAAGTAATCCACTGGCACTCAGCCAGCAGCACATAGTACACATCAAGTCTCATCACCTCAAGTTAGAGGCATAGAATGAATTCCAGAATGGTTGGGGTTGGAAGGGACCTTAAAGCCCAACTCATTCCACCCCCTGCCATGGGCAGGGACACCTTCCACTGTCCCAGGCTGCTCCAAGCACTGTCCAACCTGGCCTGGAACACTTCCAGGGATCCAGGGGCAGCCACAGCTTCTCTGGGCACTCTGTGCCAGGTCCTCCCCACCCTCACAGGGAGGAATTTCTTCCTAGTATCCAATCTAAATCTCTCCTCTTTTTGTTTCAAGCCATTCACCCTTGTCCTGTGACTATCTGACTGTAGAAAAAGTCACTCTCCCACTTTATGGTGTTCAGAAAAACCCTCAGTCATCTAAAGGAATTGTAAGGCAGAGGCAATGTTCTAAAAGAGTTACAAAAACAGGGTGAAAGCTGAAAGTTGTGTTGGGATTGGTACTGAAACTTGCTAACCACTGTTTTGCTCTAGGGCCAAAGTTCCACATGGAACTGATAACAATGTGGGATTTCCTGCATCTGATAAACATCCACAGAGGAGAGCAGCATCCTCGTCAGCCTCCTCCTTCAGACCACTGATTGAAAGCCTAAGAGTGGACCAGCTGCTAAACTCAGTGTCAGATGCTTTAAACTGCAGCCTGGGGAGCAGCAGGAAGGCTTTACCTGGCTGCCTCTCCTGTATCTCTTCTGTTGCTAATTTTCTTTCCCAATGTTTTGGAAGTGCCTCCTTCCCCCAGCCCTCAGCAAGTGTTAAATCCCGACATTCCACTTGAAACTGTGTGTGCAGCATCTGCTCTCCTCCCCCTTGGATCACATGCACGGCCTCTATTTATAGCAGGAGCGAATTTTTGTTCTTATGCATCATTCCAGCCATCAGAAAGCAAAACAGAAGGAGAAGCTGATGCAGGAAAATGTTCCCTCAGTTCAGATTTTCAAGAGAGAAAGGAGCAACAACCTCCTGCCCCTTGCAGTGCCCTCACACCCCCCAGTCTCCATCCAGAATCCTCCACTGGCCACTGTGCCATGGCCAAGTTCCTCCTGGAAGCCACCACACCACAGTAATGAGCACATTCAAATTGAGCCAAGTGTATTTAGTTTGAAGAAGACTGGCATAAGTCATCTTTATTGAATATAATTTAGTTTTAACATATTGCTCTGTGCTTGAGTTATTATCTTCACTGTGCTTGGAGAAATAAATTACATTGAAGCCTTTATTTTTGACCTGTGACATCAATACACGCCATGGACAGATTCCAAAATCTTATCAGCTTTGGCATGGCTATTAAATTACAGTGGTGAACAAACCTCTTTAGAAATGAAAAATGCTTTTGGAGCTTTGACCTTTTACATTTCAATTCGTAAAGAGCCCAGTGCAAATGGGAAATGCTGATCAAAATCCAGTTACTTTAATCTTCTGGGGTGTCCTTTCTGCAGAAGAAAAGAACAAAATGTATCTTCATGCTTTGTAGCCCTCGGGATCTTGACACCAAACTTCGCCTGCAACTCTGAGATTTGGTGGTGGAAGCTGAGTTTGAAAGCACAGAACATGGCAAATCAGCCAGAGTGACAGGATTTCCACAAAGAAACCTACTGCAAGATAAAGATATTGGACAACAAAACGGCACAAAGGCACTTGGTTCTGCTGCACAAGGGCTCTGCTCATCGGTGTTCCAAGAGGATGTGTGAGGACCTGCAACATTTTTACCTCTGCTCCTCTTCCCTGAGAATGCACCGAGGCTTTGTCTGTCTGAAAGACAAGGAATTGTACCCAAACTGGTGTTTTATGTACTCTTAACCCAAGTATTTAAGTATTCTGAAGCCAGTACACCAAGATTTGGGTTGTTTTCTCACTTCTCCCACTGTCTTCACAGAACCATTTTCCCTTTTTTAAAACTCTGCCTGATTCCTTGTGCAGTGCATGGGGACGCACAGTCAGATGGGGAGAGACACTGGGGTCAAGGGACACAGTTTAGGGACAATATTGCAGGGCTCTGTGTGTCACTTGGCTGAGGGAGCTGTAGGGACAGGTCTGTAGCAAAATGAACCAGGTTACAGAAATATTATTCACATTACCTGTGGTTTTTACCTTCCCTTGCTCATTTCAGCCACATGAAGCACAAAGTTCAGCTGCCTGTGCTCGTGGGGGAAGGATGAGGGGTCCCCAAATCTCCACAGGCAGCAGAGACATTGCAGTGCACAGCTCTGAGGCACCCCTAGAGTGGTGAAAATTCATTCCCTTCTCATCAGTCCTCTGGCTCTGCTTGCTTTCAATATTATTTAATAGAGCTTTCTGTATTTTCTTACAACTTTTGGAGAGGGACACTTTTTCTACTGCTGATGAAAACAAAAGCACAAATTACACTGAAATTAATGAATACAGCTGGACAAAGATCCAGTTGCTCCTTATAAAGCTTTAATTAAACTGTAGCACTACAGAGAGGCAGAGGAGTTTCTGGGTTGTTTGTGATGTTTCAAGTGAGTAATTCCACCCTAGGACATCCATCAGCAATGCTCATTTAAATTCCACTTTAATCCCATATTACCTTTTCAGAGCCAGGGAAAACTTTGACATCCTAAGGAAGGGACAAGCCAGCTTCTTTTGTTGAATCAGAAAACAGGGATGGCCCCAACAGCCTGGGGCACAGAGAGGTCCCTAGAGTTGGGAATGCAGAGAAGATAACTGAGTTTACTGATGCACCAAATGGGATTTACATTTCTAAATGAGTAATTATGGTCAATAAATTCACCAAGAGCAAGTTGGATGTTATTTTTTTTTTGGTTTTGGTGTATTCTTGGTGCCACATTGGACCTAAATTATGGACAGCAAGTGGTTAACAAGTCTGCAAGGCTGGTCTGTTGGACAGAGCTAAAATAAAGCACCATGCTGCAGGAAAAACCTAATGTATGTAAATTGAATGCCAATTGATTAAACATATTCATTGAGGTTTCACTTCTAGGTCATAAGTAATGTATCTATTACATACTTGTTAAACCTCATTAAATAATTGCCTAGTGGTATTTAACATGCAATAAGTATCCCCTGAAATTCAGCTAAAATGTATTCCTGCATTTGCTTAGGAACTCGCCTGAGTGAATTGATTGAAGATTTGAATAAAAGGGATCTGCTGTACGGTGGTGGGAGATATCCCAGTAAATCTGCTAAAAGACACAGAGTATCTGCACAATTATCCATGTAATTCCATGCAGAGGGAAGGATTAGTCACTACAAAGCTGAGCTCAGGGATGGAGAGCTGGAGTCTGCAGGACAGAAGCAGAGCAGGAGAGCGGGGGAGACCTTGGAAGAGTTTTCCAAGGTATATGGACTTGGAGCTGCAAATTTTACTTTTATTTTCACAGGTGAAAAATGTTTGCTACAAATCTAAATGTTTATCCCCAGGTACAGGGCTCACTTGTTGCTGGTGAATTATTAGCAACGTCTTGCAGTCACAGGCTCTGGAGCGAAACAGCTCCAGTCACCTCACAAACATAAATTAAAGACTCGTGGGGTCTGTGGGAGGCAGCCACTTTATATCATCCATTGCTCATCGAAGGCATAAGCAAACTCAGGCACTGAGTTTAAATCATTTGCCTAGGCTGTCTCAGGAAAATCGATGGGGAACATCAGCCAGAAAATTCAGACATATCTACCTCTCACCTAGGGCTGCTGCAGGTAGCTGCTGGCCAGTGCCTCAGCCTGGGTGTGCCAAGTGCCCCTGCTGCTGCAGAGCAGACACTGCAGCACAGCCTGCAAACCTCCCATTCCCCTCAGCCCAATGCTCGTGGGCTCCTCTGCAGCCAGAATTCATCATGAGCAGCAAACTGGAAACAAAAACAAAGGAAAAAAAAAAAAACAAACAAAAATAAAAACATGTTTATAAGCTACAGCCTAATTTTTGATGGATCACTGAGATGTCTGCTTGTGGCACAGATGACCAGCCTGTGCAATTGATGGTCCTTCCCCTGCTGCTCAGGATGTTGGACCAGGCCCCTGGCAGGATTATTCTTCACAGGAGAGCCCCTCTGAGCCCCAAAGCAAGGGGAAAATTCCCTTTTTGCACCTCACTCCTCTGAGCTCTTTCCAGTCACCAGAGAGTCCTGGGGGCATCCAGCTGGAGATGCATCCCACTAACACCTCTCCCATCCCACACAGACCTGATCTTGTAATTAAACCACTTTAATCATCCCATGGAGCAAGTCAGACTGATTCCTGAGAGACCAGAGAGACAGAAGTGTGACAATGACTAAGAACCCTAAATATCTAAGGGGTTTTTTTCCCCCTGTGATATTTTATAGACATGAGTTAGAAATGTTGCTGAAACCTGCTGATTTCCCCCCATACAGCGTTATCTAATTTTTTTTTTAAGCTTGTAGGGAATTTCTAGCCAGCACTCTGGTAGGAGGATGAGAGCAAACACACGGGGGAGCACTTAGACTGTAACAGCTAGAGCACTCCATACACCCAGCCCGTGTACCTGAAATGGCCATTTCTGTGCAAAACCTGGCTTTTCAAAAACCCCATTGGTTCTGAGGAGTTCACCGTTCCCCAGAAGCCAAAAGTACCAAAGCAGAATTTTCTAAATGCCAGGACCACAGGGTGGCCCCTCTGTCTCTCTGTGCAAGAAAGGAGGAGCACTTTTGGGAAGTCTCAGTATTCTTAACAACAAAAAAGTGCTGAATTTGAAGCCTGTTTCCATTAAATTATTTTTTAAAAAAAATTTACTCCCAGCTCTATAGCTGGAAATGTCTTTCAGCAAGCCTTTGCATTTATTTTGGGTTGCCTTTTTGCCTAATCTTCGATGTCCAGCTCAGCAAACTCCCCTGTTTGGAAAGGTATCTCCTAAAATACAGATTTGAGACTTAAAAGAGGGTATTTAGTGTGTCCACCATATGAGCAAAGCACTTGGCCCCCATAATAAATTCCTTGAATTTGCAGAGTTTTTGTCATGTTTGCACAGTAAACATTTGTGAAAACGATTTAATGGTTTAATTTTTCCAGTGCTTGTGAAGATAGGTACTTCAGGAATATTGCTTAATACACAGCCAAAGCATAAACCCAGCCACTGAACAGTGTTTTATAATTAAATTTCTATTTAATGGTGTTTATGCTTCTGTTTTGAAGCTGGAAATGTGATATATGCACACACTTCATAACAGGTGTGTTGTAATGTTATTAGCAGGCAATGATGCTAACGCTTCGAGTTCCTTTAATTTGTGCATTATTAAAGAATCCCTGCCTCATTCTCACATAACAAATTCCAGAATTACCTTCACAGAGGTAAATACCACAATGCTGGAATAACTATTGCCTCTTTGCAGCCATCAGCTATGCCACAAAGCTCTCTGTAAGACACAGGTGCAGCACTTCTCCATCCTCCCCAGCCTTGCCCACAACTCAGTTTGTGTTTAATAGGACCCAAGAGAGAGCAGAGACGAGGAAAAAGGGGTTTCATGCACATACTCACTAATACAGTAAGGAAATAGCACAGAAAATAACATTCCTCCGGCTCTTTGCTGGAAAAACAAAGGGTTCTGAGGCTGAGGAAGAGTGTGGCTGAAGGGAGAGGAAGGCAGGCATGTTTATTACCTGGTAAAGTGAGGAGTTAATTGAAAGGAGTGACACATTTCACTTATTGATATCATTGGTTATATTTCAATGGTAATACATTTGGTGACACTCCAGAAAAGGGATAAAGGTCTTATGGTGAGCAGCCTCAGGCACCAGGGACACAGAACTTTTAGCATATATAGGATTTTGCAGTTGATGAGTTCTGGGGTCCTTGGAATAATGGAATCATGGAATATTTTGGTGGAAAAAGCCCTCTGAGACCATCAGGTCCATCCATCAGCCCAGCACTGGCACGTTCACCACTGAACCATGTCCCCAAGTGCCACATCCACACATCTTTTGAACACTTCCTTCGAAGTCCACAGACAGGCTATTGTGTCTACACACCTCTGGATGCTCCTAAGGCTGTGTTTACGAATGTTTCCAAATGGAAAATAAAATTATCTCTCTTTCTTGCACAGATGCTTATTTGCAGTCATCAGGGTTAATGGAAAATTGTTATCATGGTGATTTAAGAATGGATTTTACAGAAAAACAGAAAGATCTGGTGGCTCTTTCAAGTGGTTGGAGAAAAAAAAAATCTTTACATTATTTTTGCTGTGGATGGGTTCAATATCCTTAACAAAACAAGGTCGATATCATGATCTGCATTGTTGAAATATGAAAACAGAGCCAAAGTGTGCTAATTCTCTGGGGTTATGTACAATGCAGTGTCACAGTCTGCTGATGGAGTGGCAGGTACATCACAGGTGTGAATTTCTCATTAGGAAATACCTGGAAAGCAAAAAGAAATGGTACTCACTTTAATCAAAAAAATGAGCTAAAAATATGGTGGTGATAAAATGCTGCTTAATCTGATCTCATGGACAAAAGTGCTCTGTGCTGTAAAAAATAATCGTTTCTCCCCAGCCTATTACACTCCTTTGTGTTCCTGCAGCAGAGCGGGGAGAGCAGGAGCTCTCAAAAATTTCCATCTGCAAGGAGGTTTTAAAGAGTCTCAGACAAACATTTCCTGGGAGAGTGAGCAGCTGCACAGGCTCCAGCTCCCCTGTGAAGGGAAGAGGAATAACAGAGACAGGGCAAAGCTGGCTGGGATGCTCCAGGACCAGTGAGCCAAAAGAAGGATTTCGACAGCCAAAGGCATCAGTGAATTATAAATCATTTCAGGAGTCTCTTAAGGAGCTGGGTGGAGTGCATTCCAGGGATCAGCTCAGCTCAAGTAAGCAGAAGGTGAAGTGTAGTGAAAGGAAAAAGGAAACAATTTAAACTGCTCATGTGTGGAGTCGGTCTTAAATTAACTGTAGGGAGTCAGGAGAGCAACAAGGTGTCACTGCCAACAAGACATCTCTTCAGTGAGCAGTGGTGGTCAGAAAAGCAAACAAAATGCTCTTTTGGATTAAGAAAAAGCTTGAGGAATGCACAGAATTATTCCTTATCTTTAATATGAAGTGACACCACACCATGGATCCTCTGCTCAGCTTTGCTCTTCAGTCTTATGGGAGGGGAGAGCAGAAATAAAACAGGTCTGGGGAAGGCAATGAAAATGATTAAGTGAATAGAAAGCTGAAGTGTGTGGAAAGATTAAAATATTAGAACTATATATCTTAGACATTAGAGGAATAAGAGGCAATGACAGAGAGAAATAAAAAAAATAGCAAAGTGATGATAGAGATATAAAAAATAGCAGAAGATTTAAATAAGGTAAGCCAAGAACTCCTATCCCTTGAGCAGGTGGTGTATAAGATGAAATTAAAAATCAATAGTTTAGACCTTCTTTAGACACTTAATGGTGCTCAAGAGAAGACTGACATCTGTATAAATGGTGTCCAAGTGTACATGGGAGCAGTAACCTGCAACAGGTAAGAACCTTCACAGTCCTGAGCTCAGCCCAGCCACGAGTTCTTGAAGTCGGAATGATTAGAAGGTGTCTTAGTCCATTAATGGATTTACTGCCTCTGCTCCTGGATCAGCATGCAGAATGAATTTCAAAGAAAAGTACAATATTATGTATCTCTGCACTGAGATAGAGAGCAGGGTTGGTGTTTTTTTTATTCTTTGGAATTAATGAAGTAGAAACCTCTCTGTGTGAAATCCACAGCAACAGGAATTATGCTCAGTGCGTGTGCCAGTAGATATCTGAGATATGTTCCAGACAGACACCACACCTTTTCCAGCAGACTGTTCTAAGTGCTACAAGATAACAAAGAGCAGATTTCTAAAACAGGTGCAGAGCTGTCCAGAACAAAATCAAACATCTCTCTGTGGATCAGTGCTGGGAGAGGTGAGCTGGCATCACACCGGCTACCACGGCCCCGCTCCGAGCCAGGAAAGGCTGGGACCTCCTTGTTCCCAGAACAACACAAGAAATCTTGGGCCCAGCCTCACCCCAAGGGCCCTGGGCAGCCTTGACTCTCTGTCATGGTGAAAGAGAGATGGGAGACTGATGGGGGCACTGCCATCATCTCAGAATGTACAGCTGCTCCCGCTCTTTGGCGTTTATTATAAAGTGCATTTCACTGGGCCTACAGCACACTGTGCTGGGCATTTCCAGGGAATTGTTACACTTCTCCAATGGTTAATCACTTGGCCTTTGGCCTCCTGCCTTACAACTCTCTTTGACACGTCCTATAATTGCTACTTGGAGAGTTTTATTGCTTAATTATGCAATCAGCTATTGCTATTTAACTTGCCATCAATCCCTCCCCACTGGCCCCCTCATAAGCCCCCAAACAAGTTTCCCTTTTCAGTCTTATTTCTCAAAATTTTTCCACAAAGCAATGAACTGCCGAATTTGTGCTCTGATGAATAAGATGTAAAATGTTCCAATGTACAGAATCCTTGCTGATTTTCAGTGCCTCTCCCACTCCTCCACTCCCAAGCCCTTTGATTCCAGGCTGTGATAATATATGTAGTCACATTTACCAGTGCTGGCAGAAAGCAGCCAGAGCACCTCATCCTTTTTACTACATCTCCTAAAAACAAATTAAGACTCCATCAGACAAGCTGTTGGCTTGTGTGAACATCTGCCTGGCACTTTGTGGGCTGCTTGCAGAACACTCCCAACCCCTGAACCGTGTCCTCCTATGGATCTGTGCCTCAGCCCTTTCCACCCAGTGCATGTTTGGTGCTGTCATGAACCACCCCAGCACACTTTAAAGACCAGGTTTGCTGCTGTTGTGTCACTGGAGGAAGATGAAGAGAACGTTGCCATGCCATTCAGGAGGGTTTGGGTTTGGGGAAGAGCTCTCAGCCACTTACTGCTCCTTATTCCATGGTCTTCCCATCAGGAGAAGCAAGGCTGAGCTTCTGCAGTGGTTCCTGGAGGGGAAAAAAAAACCACAGTGAAAAATAATTTTAAACCAACTTGGTTGTCATCCCCAGTCCCCAGTGTAGGGTGTGCTGATTTATGACAACCTCCCAAAGCTGCCCCCAGACTGTTTGACAGCCCAGACAGACAGAGATTCTTAATAGCATGAAGTGCAGACCCGTCCCCTTCCACCTCCAACATCTCCCCTGCACCAGGACCACAGCTCCACATAAATCTGCCAGGCCTGTGCCAGGGGAATTGTCTCCCGGCCTCCTGCAGCTTGTAAAGGCTGTTTCAGGAGATAGAATTAGTACCTTGATGCTTGGTATTGATCTCTGTTTGATTTATATTCCCTTGATCTGATTTTCTCCTCGGCGTCATGAGTATAAATCAAAAGTAATGCCCACAAGAGTCAGAAGTTACGCTGGCTTTAAACTTGTGCAAGTGAAATTGAGGTTCCTTAACTCCAGGCTTTTCTGGTGAAAAGGGAGGGCAGAAAGAAAAGATCAGCTGTCTGACTCATGGGAATACAAAATATCCAGTCAGTGGAGGACACAGTCTTCAGCCTTCCTTTATTTTATTGCCTGAACCTGGAATTCAGGTGAAAGGATTCCTGGAGTCTCTCTCCTACAGTTACTTTGGAAACATCCTTGTCTGCAATAGCCAGCAATCCTCCCTTTTGGACCTCCATATGGGAGCTGAATTAAAATTTCCTTGTGGGATTTGAGGAGGAATCCTAGGAGGGACAAGAAATGCACTTCTGCAGTGTGATTTCCAATGCATGACCATTTCATGTTGTGTCACTTGGATAAAAATCCCAAAGATACCAAAAATTTGTCATCAGTTTTTATTTCCAAGGTAGTCTTTGATGGCCATTCATGGCCATATTCAAAGGACTGACCTGGCGTGGAAATTCTCTTTACAAAATTTGGTATACCTTTCTAAGACCACTCTTCAGATGTCCTAAAATATCCATTAATTCATCCTGAAACTCTCTCTTACGTGCTGAAGAGCTGCTGAGTAATGGAAAAAGGAGGAAGAGTGGTCTGCATGCACTATAATTCTTCATTGTGGCAGATGCAGAGAGGGTGGAGAGAGGTCTGGGGGTATCAGGCTGCATCCTCACCGAGTGAAAGTCCACTCCAGGTAATAGAACTGGTGTGAAAAATTTATAAAGGAGAAAGCTTCCAGGGGGTCCCCTGGCAGCAGCCCGGAGGTTCTGATGTGACTGATGGAAAAGTAAATGTGTCTGAGCAAAGGCCAGGGACCATAAAAGGCTTTGTAGAGAAAATGGACCCTCTTAATTAAGTTGTGTGTAGTTTTGCATAGCTGGGAGGCAGAAGTGCTGGACTGTCAGGAGGAGCCACACAACCTGCTCCTCTTTATTTCTCCTTCATGCCCAGGTACTCTTCAGCACCTTCCTCTCAGCACTCTCTGACAAAGCACAGAGTGAAATTTTAGTAGAAGCATTGAAAGGTTTTTTAAAAAAATTTATTTATTTTTAAACCTAACAGTTAAAAAGCAGATACCTGTGGGTGTAGAGACAATTATTCATATAGTATCAGTATTGCCACAGCTTGCTTAAATTTAATTTAAATATAAATGGTCTACATTTACAACACTTGCTCGGGGAATATTCCCAGCCTCTTTCAGTCCTTTGCCTTTAAATTATTGACTGTCATGCTTCGCCCTCAAGTGAAGGAATAAAGCTGTTAAAGGAATGCATTTGCATGCCAATGGTCTGGGACCACATCAAACCTAGCTCAACAGATTATTTTGAGGTTTTGTCTGATTTTATATTTGTTACACCATGCTTTGAGAGAGCCCTGCTGTTGGGCTTCAACACACCCTGGGGGAAGGCTCTCCATGCTCAAAGACCACCTCGGGGCAGGAGGCAGAAAACCAGCGAGCACCTGCAAGAGACTTTTGCAATATAATGCAGCAAGTATCATCTCATAGCCTTGGGGAAAGAGAAGGGAATCAATGCAGGCAAAGCAATGCCTGTTCAGTTTGTTGTCAACACACTGTCAGCTCTTTCATGTATTCCCTGTCTTCTGTTAATGACAAAGGGAAAGGGAGCTGAGAGGGGTTGGGTTTTTTGGGTTTTAGCCTTGCTGCAGCTCCTGTGAGCAAACACACACACAGAACACTGTGAGAGGGCGTCAGCAATGGGCTCCTTCATTTCAACGATGCCTCTTTCCTTAGGGTAAATAAAAACACGTCTGGTGAAATTCCAAAGAGCTCCTGGGATTAGTTGTAGTCTCTGCCGGGAAACCAATTACTCCCAAGCTCCAAAGCTCTTTCAGACTGTGACACTTGCTAAATTGGGTTCAGGAAGCGCCGGGTGGACACAAAGGTGCGTGGTTTTGTTATTCCGTACCGGAGCGTTGCTGTGTGTGTTCAAACAAAGAGGGGAGGATAGAAAAAAGCCATTTCCCTCCAAACACCAGCCTCCATCTCCGAGTGGCATCAGACAGAACAGAAAATGATCCGGGGACTGGAGGAGATTTGAGATGAGCTTCAGGATGGAAACACGAACGGCTGCCTTTGATTAATGTATGCCCAAGGTCACACATGCAACTGTAGCAGTCAATAGCAATCAGATTAGTGTAATGTATTATTCAGTGTTTATGATGGTGAATTTGTATAGCGCCCGTGAGGCAGCTTTGATCCCCTTGAAATGTTTCCTGAATGCCCTTTGGGAACACCACCGAGCCCGTGTGGCACCTCCAGCTCACGTTCCTCCTGTCAGCAATGCATAATTACCCACCCCTGCTGCTCCTGCGTGGACACACACTCGGATTTAATTGGCCTGCAATTGGTTACCAGCCTGAATTTTTTTTTGCCCCTAGGTGTTAGGGAAGTAAGGGAAATAATAAAAAGTAATGCATTTAATTGAAGTTCCCAAGTGCTTTCCAAATGCTGCTCCATTAGGCTTTGCTCTAAATTGGTGATAGCTTTATCCATATGCAGTCCTGGCCCGTGGATGAGCATGCAGGGCCCTGTGGGATGCAGCACCACTCTGTGGGATAGGCAGATAATAGAGCCTAATTTATACTTCATTTATCAGTCTTGCTCTACACAGTTTTGAAATAATTTTCAGCTCCCTTCGTATTTTGAAAAGATTTTTTCTAAACAATTCTGTAAATAATTGTTGGGTTGTTTTGTTTTGTACTGATTTTCTCAGTTCTTTGCAGAAGGACTCAGGAGCTGAAGAGAATTTGCTCACATATCATCTCTTTGAAAATGAACTTCAAAATTTTTGCAAAAACGCCTTGTTAGTGAGCAAATTGTTGGGGAGTGGGATGTAAGGCTCGTTCTGTTTAGTTTTATTGCACTCAGACCTCCACAGGACTGAACCAAATCTGGTGGAGTGGATGCACCATCAGGGTGGGTTTGGCATAGGATGGGCTGCACTTCTGTGTGGGAACTCTGGATGCTGAGAATTCCTCTGCAGGAGAAAGGCAGGGCAGGATGCTGACAGGAATGGGAAATCTTGAAAAGTCCTGGTAGGAAGCTGACATTCCCTCTGGAAGGGATTTGGAATTATATGGTCTTTATGGACTTTCCAACACAAAATCACATTTTGTGATTCATTCAGGTAAATGATGCACAATACATACAGGAACCTGTATAAATCCCAGAGGAGAGGAGGATATAGAAGGGAGAGCAGTTGTTGTTTCTTACTGAAAGGAGCTTGCTGGGTTAGTTTTTTTTAATTAAATTTGGATGTCAAACCTTTATTTTGTCGTTTTGGACTTCAGTAAATAATTTTTCGCAGTGACTCACAAATCCTTACTTGAAAATTATCTTGGTCTAACTCCTTGGAGTTTTTCCACATGGATTGAGCATTCCCAGGAAGCTGTTAGCTGTGCCACATCAGTGTGCAAGGCCTAGTTAGGGGAAGCTGTGCTAGGGCTACCCCAGGGACTTCTATTATGTCCAGTCTTGCTCAAATTCACAGTTACTGACCTGAAAAAGCAGATAGAAAGCACAGTAATTAAATTCCCAGGTGATACCTAAATTGGGAGGCATAGCAAACAACAATGGGGAAACCGTTCTGGGAAAAACACTGATGGACCAAGAGAGAAAAGGAAGGAAAAAAAGAAAAGAAAAAAAAGAAAGGAGGCAAGGTACAGTGAGATGGAACCAATGGATGGATGGGTTGGTAGGGGGGATACACTCAGCAGGGGGAGGCAATATGGAAAACCCAAAATATCTGATATTTCAGAATATATTTTTGGCAATGTAGCGCTGCTGCAAATCAGTGTCTACCAGACACTTAGGTCTGAAAGAGTTGAGGCTTGGAAGGGAGAAAAGATGTGAATATTGTACATAAAAGAGCAGCTGGGCATATGTAGAAAATTGTGTTCTGTTATGAGCACTTCAACACCAGGAAGAAGACCACAAATGAAAAGCAATGAAGGAGTGACAGGGAGTTAACTGATAAATAAAAGCTGTATTATGGAAGGGTTGCTGAGCTAAAATTTGAATGGAGGAGGGAGAATTAGAGTGAGCAACAAGTAGTTAAGATGTAGATAGAAGCACTAACATGTAGATAGAGAAAGAGGCAGGGATTTCTGGTGGCAGCCAGAAAGTGCCCACTGGGGAGGAGAGGAAAATATTGGCTGAACATCAGCATCAGTTCCCTATTATCCGAGCAATTAGCCTTGTGGAATGAGCTCTGGAGAAAAGTGCTGGCTGATTTTGAACTGGTACAGTCTGAGACCTGGAAAACAAACCATACAGCAGCCAACAGCCTTCCACTGGCACAGGGATCCAAAAAATCCTCCTTTTCTACAAGTTTTGTCTACAGCTCTTGACAGGTAAATCATCCTGACATTCAATATTGTCACTGTTTGGAGGGCTTTGCTCTTTACCACTTTTATTTTAACACATAGGAGGGCAGCAGTTAATAAGGAAAAACCTCCCAGAGTGGATCTGAAGAAGGATCTTTCTCATTCTTTCTTGAAAAAAAAAAAAAAAAAAAAAGTGAGCAGAAGACTAAACCCGCCTACATCAAACTTTCTGATGCTCTGAGTTGGTGAGAACATTTCTGCAGCTCCATGGTGTCCTGCTGCCATCCCCTGAAGCCCTGGGATTGTTTGTGGAAGGCTGCAGGACAGAGCAAGACATATTTCAGCTGACTCTTGTCAGTCTTTGGTTAAAATGACATAAATTGGTGCCTACTTGCAATGCAGAGTGAAATTATGGTGTATATTCCTTTGTGAAAAGGGAGAAGGGTTTCTCCAGCTCTTCCTTTTTGTTCCCTCCCAGGAATTATGAAAAACTGAGCACTTAAATCAAGCCCTGTGTCTTGTTTCAGCAGGAGGAGATGCTAGGTGCTGAAAATGGGGACTTCAAATGGTGATATATTTGTGTGGAAAGAGTCAGCTGCGAGTGCAACACCCATTTCCATAGCTGCAGGAGAGAAAAGGCTGGTTAGATACAGGAGCAGCTTTTCCTCTAGCCTGAGACAGAACAGAGACAGATAATAAAGTCCTGGAGCTCATGCAAATTTGCTTCTTTTTGAATTTATGCTACTTTGAAGCTAGCCCAGCTCTGAGAAGTGGGTTGGACAGGGTGGCCTCTAAAGTATCTGCAACCTGAATTATTCTGGATTTGTCATTGTAATTCTGCACTTTCATCTCTTAAAGACGTGTATGGAGGATCAGGGCTGCTCCCAGAGCATGTGCTGCTGACCATCCCATGCTGGGGGAAAGGACATATCTGCTCCTGAGGCTTCAGACATTTTTAGGGAACTCATTATGTTCTAGATAAATTCACAGCATTTAGCATTCGTCTGCCAGTGCAATCTGTTGAGTTTGGATCAGAAGGAGAATTTGACCAAAATGAGACTTTGAGTTTCGTGAGAACATTCACAAATGAGTGTTAAGATCTGCCTGCTGAGGCAAGGCTCAGGCTTCCCAGCACGAATCCTGCCCCAGAGGCTGGATCAGGATCTGAACCACAGACTGGTGCCCTCAGCCACCCACAAGGCAGAAACCCCACGGAACAGCCTTGCAGAGGGCAGGGTGTGTCCCCAGCCTCTGGCCACCCCCTCCTGCCACCCACTGTCCCCATGCAGTGCTGCTCCCTCCCCCAAGGAGTGGTGCAGGACCGAGTGTCAGCCAGCAGCAGCAGCAGGAAGTGCTCCTGCAATCATTTTATTGCTTCCACAATGATTGTACTGCACTGCAGGATAGAAAGGTTCTTTCATATCCAGTGCAGGAGCCAACCTCAATCCCTATTCTACCTTCTCACTCACTTTATTAAGTTTACTTCATTTCTGCTCTGCCTCTGTACCTCTGTGCCCTCTGCTGTGTGTACCAAATCTTATTGACATTTTAATATTAAATTATTATGACAAGAAGATATTCCACTTGCTAAGTAATTTGTTTTATTCGGAGGAAAATTGGAAGCTGCAGAAAAACCATTATGAAAGATTAAGACAATGGAGTGATACTGACTGATACAATATAAATTATTATTTTGTCGGCAGCACACCCAAAACCTCTGCTAAAATTTTAAGCAATAAAGCCAACAAGTTAGAAAATTAAATTTGGGGGATGAAAAGAATATTATGCACACAGAAAAAAAAATAATAACATCAGGCAGACATTACAGGAAAACACAACCCCAAGAAATCTGCAGGAACCAGAGAGGAATCAACAGATTCCCTGGCCTCAACTGGGCTCATTCAGGGTGGGGCTGTTGGAATTGTCATTGACTTTAGGACACAATGGATTCTCACAAAAACAGATTAGTAAGTATAAGGAATCTCCTTAAGCGATTGTTGAAAGGTGTATCCTTATTCTGTCATCTCCCCTTCTCCCTTTGAAGGCCTGAGCGTCAGCCCTGCTGGAGGAACTTGCAGTTCCTGTCCCTTATTCCTCTCTGCTCTCCATCTCCAAAAGCTCTTGAGATCCTCCAAGAGCTAAAATAAGCTCCTGCCTCCTGCCTTGGGACAATCAAACCTCAAATACTGGGAAGGAGGTGACTTCAGAAGTGACATGTCATGGTGCACTGGCAGCCTGGGGAGTGCAGCACATGTCTTTGCTGCTCCTGTGCTCCCTGCTCAGCAGGGGAAGCAGCTGGTAGGGATCAAGCTCTGGCACTGAGCAAAGCTGCTGACTTTTGGAAATGCCTTCCTCCTTCTAGAGTAGACCCAAGCTCACAGGAAATCTGGGAAATAAGGAGCCAGGGATCATGGCTGTTAAAGAAAGGATAATTTCACATACAACTTGTGGCCCTGCAGCTGGGGTTTCAGTGAAAATTTGCCACCTTTTGGGTGAAGAACAATCAACTGAAATATTGCTCCCACCTGGCAATTAACCTCAAAAGCAGTAGAACTGTGAATTAAACAAATGTAACTCGCTCTTGGTCATCATATTTTCAAGAGTAAGGTTGCTGTTGGCTTTCTGGACACCTGATTTGACAGCACTGTGTGTGTTTAGCTTAGGTACAATTCCCTTTGAGCAACCTTGATAACACACAGGGGAGCAGAGGTGGGAGAGGCTGTGCAGCACAGATACACCCAGGAATGGAGTGCCAGGAGTCTTCCACCTCTCAGGGGTCTGGGATGGCTTAAACTGCCAAATGCCTCTGGCCTTGGATGCACATCTTCCTGGAGGAACTTTGGCTGGGGAAGCCTAAAGGCTGTAGGTTTTTAGGGGAGCCAGTGGAGCAGGCTGGGGAGACACAAACATCAATCACTAAATCCAGTCAGGTTGGTTCTGGAAATCAGAACAAGCTGCAAAGCTCAGTGCCTGTGTGGGTATCCCTGTCCCACACAGGTTTGTGTTCCACACCTCCAGAGAAATCTGAGCATTACCTGTCCATGTGTGCTCAAATAAGAGCCTATAAAAGCCTTCCCAGAGGGCACAAGTTAAGGCACACACATTTTTTGTGAAGCTAAGAGATCACAGGGACCAAAACACTCACATGGCTGCAGTCTGTTCAAGGCAGGTGAGCTGACACCAGAGCCATGGCCTGACTCCTGCCTCTGCTGGGATTTATTTTTTCAGATGATTGCAGCAGCTATGTGACTACAGGTCAGTGTAAAAGTAGCTCTATTCTCTACTAGCTGGATTTGTCCATAAACTCACTTGAGATTAGAAATGAGCCCTCACTACTCACACTGCCTGGAGGTTTACTTATTCAAAACCAATGGAAACATTCCTACTGCAAATCTAAGAAGGATGGGGCTCTGCAGAATTTTTGGATGTCTGGAGCGTTTCATTCCAGGGTTTACTTGCTAGCAAGAGAAAAGTAGCTACTGTTAGGGAAGTAATCAATTCTTTAGCTAGGAAAGAGGAGCTGCTGCCAAACTGGAGTTGTGGCCAGTATCTTGTCCTTTCTTGTGAGGGTGGGGAGGCACAGAGTGCCCAGAGAAGCTGTGGCTGCCCCTGGATCCTTGGAAGTGCCCAAGGCCAGGCTGGAGCACCCTGGGATAGTTCCATCTTGGAACAAGATGATTTTTAAGGTGTCTTCCAACCCAAACCATCCTCTGAGCTTATGATTCTTTTGGCAGCTCTTCAGAGTTTGTGGTGCAAGATTTTACCTTGCATTATGTCAAGTCACCAGAAAGGAGGCTGTGGATGGAAAACTCTCAATTCCCAGAATGAGCCCCATGCCTGAGAGCAGCACTTGATTTTACCTCCCCCTAGGGAAGAAAACATCTGGAGCTGGCTCCTTGCACCTCTGCTTCTTGAGAGCACCAGGGGTTGCACGAGGGCTAATGTGACATTTTCACACTGAGTCAATTTAGCATTTTGTCCTCCTTTCCTCTGGGCAGCCTGGAGTGGTCACGTTCTCCCTTCCTTTGCTGTTTAAGGCAGGAGGAGAAAAAGCAAAGGTGTGATTTGTTGGGAAATATAAATTACAGCAGCTGTAAAACAGGGCAAGAATTCGGGCCTGTTGTATGTAATATCAGACTCTGAGCACATGAGCTATTTGACTGACATTTGGAAAAAAAAAAAGATTCCTTAACCACCTGGAAAGTTGATGTATTTCTTGAAGATCTTTCAAAAATTCCTATTATAAGGACAGCCTTCTCGTGTACTAGACATGGAGTCCCTAGATACTTAACAGATGGAATTAGATCACAGTCTCTTTTTAATCTTTCGATGATGACCTCAATTGCAAAGGTATTGCTTCTCATCTTGTCCTGGCACTGATCTGGCTCCTCCTAGCATTTCACAGTTGATGTTCAGTGGTGCTGAATATAAGCTGAAGAGAAAATAGAGAATTAAAAGTGTTAGCTCGTTTTTTAAGACACACAGGAACACCATCGTTGCCAGTAGGAGACAGCAAGGGAATTCAGGAATCACTGTGTCCATAAAACATTATAATTCTGAAGTCTAACTTTTGTAGGTCTATGCTGATCAAGTTTTGAAGATAAAAGATTGGCCTGTAGAAATTACATTATAGAACAGACATTAAATATTAATCTTTGGGTACCAGAGAGATTTCAGATTAAAATTTATGATGTAGAAACGTCTCCGTGTTCCCTCCACATAAAAACACCGATTGTCCTGGTAAATGCAACTATTTTTGAGGAGAGACAACAACCCAGGTTGGGAGCCAAGCTGAACGTCTCCAGGCAAAGCCAGGGATTTTCAGTGAAGTTCCAGTGACTGTGGCCACGGCGTGTCCACGGGAGGGCAGCAAGGGAACGTCAGCATCTCCTCTCTGGATTTTCCACAGGGATCCCTGGGCTCTCTGGAGGCCCCCAGAGTCACGGGTGGGACTGTCCCTGAGTGGGGACAGCCTGCTGGGAGCAGGGGGGGACTCACAGGAGCGGCCTCTGCTCTGCAGCTGCTGTGAGATGTGTCAAAAGCTGTACAATAGGTGATTTCTTGGCTGAGTCTGCAAAGTGGAGCAGAATAATCATCTGGGGTGAAACTGTAATTAAAGGTGTGCTGGTGTTCTCAGTGAATGAGAGTAGAGGAAAAAAACCCATCACTTTGGGCTGGAAGGTTAATTTAAATGCCAAGTTTCCCTTCATATTATGAAATAAAATTGGAATTAATCTGAAGATTAAATGTCACTTTGAGTGCATGTTAAAAAAAAATGAGCCAAACTTGCCACTGCTAATGTGTAACCGAGCCAGTGTTTTCAGATTGGTTTGCCCTGCTTTTGGTTTATTTTAATTATGGCCATTTGTCCCAAGTAAAACCTGAATTCATGGAATGTTTCAGGGCTTCTGTAAACTTCCCATGAATCAGGGGCATGAGAGCACCTGGAAGCAGCACCCCAAACCCAGCCCCTGCTGGTTTCCCTCTCAAAGCTTTGCCTGGGTCAGCACCTGCCCATGGCACAACTGTCCCCTGTCCCCTCCCATGGCACAGAGCCCTCATGGAGCCCCAATTCCATGTCCTGGGAAGGCTCTGCTGCAGCCACAGCCCCGCTGACTGCAGCCAGTCTCCTGTGAAGTGTCAAACAGACCTTTCCAGGCAGCAGCTCTGCAGGGCTGAAACAGGAGGAGTTTCCAGGAGTGATGTGCTCGGCAATTAGGCACGAGGGCTGATTGAAGAGAGGTCTTCAACAGGGCTCCAGTAGAACTGAAACCATGGGCTATATTAATATTTATTTTTTCATTTTGTATTGATCTCAAAAGCTTCCACTCAGAAAAAGAAGGAAAAAAAAAAAAAAAAAAAAGGAGAGTGAGT
>VZUI01084718.1:0-80089 GCA_013401135.1 Cettia cetti | reverse complement strand
ATGCCAGGGTCTACAACCCCCCTGTACAAGTTCCAGACCCCCCTGTACAGGTTTTAAACCCCCCTGTACAGGTTCCTCTTCAGGTTTCTTTTGGCCAGGATGTCCAGGGGGAATACCCTGGACTCCCACATTGCCCAAGCCGCTTTCACATCTCTCCTCATCCTGAAACTAGTAACTGCTATTGATGCTATCACAACTAATTTTCTCTAGAGAGCAAAAACAGTCGAAGGATTAGAGTGTGCAGTTTTCAAGATCTAATTTTGATTCTCTGCTGTACCACAAATACATTATATGATACTGAGGCCATATTTACGGCAGGATTGAGGTTTAAAAAGTAAGATTTAATAATATTTAGAGGCATAACCTTTCATTAGAGCAATCTGCATGACCCAATAGTTCTGTTTGCGCTGGAAAATTTCTCACAATGTTGGAAATGTTGCATCAGGAAATTTTGCATAAAAATAGAAAATCCATGAACAAAAAATCTATTGAAGAGAAATAAAAGTTCTAAAACTTTATTCCCTGAAGTCCTGACAAGTAAACATTTTTAAATCACTGCTATCTTGAGTTCTTTTAGAGAAGACTTTATAGTATCTGACATTTTGACACATATATAACGATAGATGTTTAGGAATTTAGAAAAAAAAAGAGGGAAAAGAAAACTTTAAGCAGATTTGAAAGAATAATAGTTAAAACTGAGCAAATGGCTCTCAGCCACATGGTCTGGAGAGTCATAAGTACTAGTACTTAGACAGGGAGAAAACATCTAAAGCACTTGTTACCTAGACACTGGGGCTTCAGACAGGAGAACAGTTGTATCTTTATTTTTGAACTCTAAATCTTGGTCATTTTTGGGCTGCATTATAACATAATACAAAACAGACTATTCCAAATAAACAATTCTGTTATAAATAACATGATTTTTATTTCAACATTTGTTTTTATGTTCTGGAGTATTTCCTTAAAGCAAAAAAGAAAAAAATTATTCAGTGCTCCCCTAGAACATTTTCTTTAGGCACTTGCTCTTTAACATAGGTTCTTGGATGTTTTCTAAAGGAAAAAATTGTCCAAATTTACAGTGAAAACATTTAAACATCCTGTACTATACTAACACTATATATCAATGTATTGCTGTGATATTGTTGTTGTGGGGAGAGTTACAGAGGTTTAATTGCATTACCTTGTCCTGCAACTTCTAATGATGGCGGATCAGAATTTTTTAAAAAATGAAATATTTATTAAGACAAACAGACAAAAGATAACAGATAAAAGATCTTAATCAGACTAACTATGCAGTAGAAAACTAAAATAAATACTGCTAGATTATATATTTTCAATAGAGATAAAAGTATTTTAGGATAAAGTATTAGTTAAATACTCTGAGATATAAGAATGAAGTAATGGCTTTCACTGAATTTTCTTGCAATTTATATCAATGTAAGAAGACAAAAACCCCAAGTCCAGAGTATTTTAGTCTTTAGAACTTTGGAATTTGTGTAATATAAATGTATGGAGTTTGAAGGTTTCAATCTTCTTTTATTTTCTAACTTTAAAATTTGATATGAAGTGTCAAAATATGTCTAGTATTTACCAGTCAAGTGCCACATGCTCACTCTTTGCACAGGAATGGCCTTTGGTATGCAGAGGGAATTACCCCACATTCAGAGAATCAACCTGTTTACAGTGTACAGATTACCTCTTATGAAAATGTACTTATCCACTGCATAACTAGATCAAGTGTCTTGCATTTACTTTGTTTGCTGAGGTCTTCACAAAACTGTTGAAAATAGTCTAGAAATTATGTTCTGTTCTACATTCTCTTTGTTAATGAAATAGTTATTTAAAAAGACTAGTTCTAAATCATAACATGTGACCTGAGTGTTATAGAATAAATGGCCAGAACTCTTCACTGCATTCTGATGTTCCTTGTGATGTGCCAGTACATAGCTCTGGTTTCACTCATATGACACTTAATATGCTTACTTGTGAGTTAATCTTGCACACTCCAGGCTCCTGCATAGGGATCTTTAATCCTTTTAGATGTCTGCAGTAATTTATTATATCATATAACATTAGGCTTGAAAAATAGAGATTTTGGTCAAGTGAACATATATATATATATATGTATGTATGTATGTATGTATGTATGTATGTATGTATGTATGTATTTAAGAACTACACTTTTTTAGGTATTAATCCAGTTAAGCTGAAGCTTTCTTTTGTCTCTTGATTAATGTTAAAAAAAAAATTTACAGTACTTCACAAGCCTTACATGTCCTGTCAGGCTTGTGTATTCAAGCATAAATCAAATATGAATAATAAAGGCTCTGGCTCCAGGCTACACAGGTTGAGATTGAGAAGACCTTTCCATGAATGCACAGGTTTTATGTAACTGAAACTTTCAACTAGCTCGTTGTCTGTTGCTGGACCACTCATCTCATGCAGAGTCAGCAGATCTGACTTTTGTTCAATACCTAACAGATGGTGCCACTTAAGGCTGACTCAGCACTGGGGCTACATATATTTCAAAATAGATGGAAAGATTTTGTTAGCTTTTACTTTCTTAGGTCACAAAACATTTTGACAAAATATAGGGGGAAATAAGTTCTGTTTCCTGAACCGGACAGAAGACTGTGGCTATTACACCCTTGAAAGAGATTTGCTGCTCTCCTTGCAATGATTGCTGTTCCCTTTCTCACACCATGTTTGCATCATTGCCCAACAACATTCTACAAATAAGAATGAAGATTTCTTGTGCAAGAGCCAATTATTTATATCTAACACATCATCAATCATGACAGTTATTCATGAGAACTGTGTATAGCAGAGCTACAGAACTGGAGTGACACCTTAAACACCTTATCTGTGCACCCGTGAAAGAAGTAGCCCCCACCCAAGAGAACCTCAGTGAATAAAGAACAGACAAAAGAATGGAATTAAAGAAGGGTTACACTTCCAAAACATCACGAGAGGCCTTGTATTTCACTGGACACCATCTGAAATTCCAGTCACACCCTCTCCTCTGCAGCTGACATACTTGCAGACAAGCCAAATTACCTCTTTTTCTTTTTCTAACTGGTGTGTTCTTAGAGAAAAGATTCTGTGGATCTACGATTATGTCTCACAGTAGATTGGAAACTTACTCTGTCAGAGATTTTTAGATGTTTTTGTTACTAAAAATAATATTAATGAATGATGAAATTGATGACCGACAGATATTCCTTAAATTATCTTTTTTTTTTTTCTATTTTAACAGCTGTCTTCATAAAGTGCAAGATATACATTCATTATAGTGCTGGCTCACCATCAAAACCATTTTCCTTCATTCCTACTTTTGCAGTTTGAATGTGTCTCATAGAAATCCCATGGCACAAATCCCTTCTGCACTTGCAAACTCCTTCACTTCCAGGCAGATAATACAAGCATGAATTACTGTCACATTAACACATCGGTTAAGTTTTCATTTTCTTAGAACGGAACACAAACAATTCTAGCCTCAGGGACAATATTAGGGGAGTCATGATGGACTTTTTCTTGTGTTATCCCTTGCCTATACTTGTTTATCTGCTGTCTTTTGCATGTAAATTTTGGGTTACATCATTCCAGCTTTTTATACCACATTTACATGGCATAACAAACACCTTGCTCAAACTCCTGTTCCCCTAACTGTCAAAAAGACATTGATTCAATGATGAATCCTAAATAAGTGAAAAAAGAAGAAAAGAACATATTGTTTTTCCAGCTCTAAGAACAATCTTACAATGTAGGAGAAAATTACATCAAAAGCATATTACAGAGACAGAACAGTCCCTTATAAGAAAAGAATATGTGGTTACATGGCTAAGACTGACTCAACTTAAGGGTCTATACCATTCCAGCTGCTAGCTATAGGTGCATCTAGCTACTCATGTTACTTCATGAGTCTCCATCTACCCTATAAAAATTTAATTTTTCATGAATGATGTCAAATGAGAAAGATAATGTTAGAATTTCTCATATTTGTTATCAGATAAAATGACTTAACATTCATAGCTGTAAAGTTATTACTTGAGTCCTTCCTATACAAAACAATAGCATTTTATCCAATGGAATGTTTTTGTTTAGGTTTTTTTTGCCAACTTGCAATCTGTAAGATTTCAGAAAATGCGCATTCTCAGTAAATTAATACAGTGTAAAATAAATGACAATTATGTAAACTTAAACACTTCCTAAAAACAATTTGAGTTGATCAGTACTAGAGCAAGGATTACTTATTTGTCTCTTCTGCTCTTGTAAAACTTTTCAGAGGTATAAAATGCAATTCAAATCTCAGCATGTAGCTATCTCTTCATCAGAATTGAGAGTGATAAGCTCAGTGATGACAAATTCATTTGAAGCCTCCTTTAAATGGATTCCTAGTAAGGACCCAGGATGAAAGTCAAAACTGAATTTTAATTTCCAATGGACATCTTTTCAAGTTTCCCTAATTACAAAAAATAATTTAAAATCTTCCTGGTTCCAGACAGGAAGGGGTTAATTTTTGCAGAGTAGCTCCATTTCCAGAAGGAGCATGGCTAGGACCTGGTGGTTATTCTGTATCACCTCAAATCAGGCAGAGTTGGGGGAAGGAAAGGATTCCTTTGGGCAGGTAGGGTGAAGCAGTCAGCAGGGGTGAGGTCCTGTACCCACTGCAGCAACAACTGTGAAGCATTTGCTCGTCTTCTAAGCTCTCTTATTAATATTATTGCTGTTACTATTCATTTTCTTATCTAATAGCTATTTCCACTAATTTTCTTATCTCAACCTCTGATCTTTACTTTCTGTGCCTCCAGTTCTCCTCTCCAGCCTGCTGCAAAGGGAAAGGGAGGGGGATAGGAAAGTGAGTAAGCAGCATATGGTATGGAGTCTCAGTGGGAGCACTAAGCTGGGGACTACCATTCCTAAAGCATGAAAGGTGGAATGCATTATGGCTGTGATTTTCAAAACAAGATAGGAAGCCAGACATGTTTGGGGAAAATATGAACATATTTACAATTTTGAAGCTTGGTTGTTCTATACCTTATGATGCTAGAAGAAAAAAGAGTGATATTAAGTTCCAAGGAAAAATTAATATGTAAGCAACTAGTCATTTCTAAAAACCTTGGCCTGATAATTTAAAGTCATAGTCTGATGAGTAAGCTTGGCCCTCTTTACCTCTTCTTTTGCTTGTTCATACGGGTGCTTATCTCGCACTGCAGCAAACACATTGTGCTTTTAGTGGATAAATAAATAAGAAAAATTACATCAATATAAAAGAAAAAAGTTGGTGGAGGCTGGCTTAGATGAGGATTTAGAGGACAAACATCCAAGAACAGTAGACGGGTACAATCCTAATTGTGTGATCAGATGCTACGGAAGAACTAATATTTCCTAGTTTCCAAGGTGGAGAAGCCGACTGTCAGCACTCCATTCATGATTGCTTTTATGATTTTGGTTACATGTTCTTGATTTGGTCTTCATCTGAGTACATAATGCATTTGAGCCATTTGTCATAAGATTATTTGGTTCAGTTTTGGTTTTGCCGAGTTACCAAGCTGAATTGATCCAGGCAGATCAGATAGTGTGTGGATGCAGCCCAAAGAAAAGATGCACATCACTCAGCTGGAAGGGAGGCTGTGGAAATGCAGATGGAAGGAGAGATGGCTGGGAAGGAAGGGAGTGGGAGGGGCTCCTTTGTTACTAGTGAGGCTGTAGGAAGTGTGGTGTCACAATAGCCATCCTTCTACACAAAAACTAAGTGAATTAAATAACATCTTAACTTTATATTTAGTCTACTACACTACTTGAGAACAGATGCTAAGTAAGCATGTATACAGCAGCTTATAGAGCCTTGTAAAAAATGAAAAAAATGCCATATATCAAAAGTGTTAAGGGAAAGGATTCTTGTGGTTATAATTCCCTTGTTAAAATTCCAAAATAAACATTAGTCTAAAATGAAGAAAAATAAAGTTTTGGAAAATGTCAAAGGTTTTCCTTCAGATTTACAATGTGGCCTGAGACAAAGCCTTTAGGGCCTGATTCTAGAGTGTACTTATGAACAACATGCAAAAGCATATAAAAATAAATGAAATAAATTAAAATAAAGAAAAAGTAAATGCAATCTACATTTCACAGAATGAATCAATCAAGAAAAATCTACTCTTTATCAATTTTCTCTATATATTGGTTATATTCTCCAGCAGGGACTGATCATGGATTTTGCCTAATGTGACATCTTTTATACAAAGATGTTTGTGTTGAACCATTTTCCAGCAGAGGTACTGAACTTTTGAATTGCATGAGGAACACTAAATTAGGTTGGACCAAGTATCAAGGCCTGAAGAACTTTTCAGAGTTTACTCAGAATCTCATTACTCAGTAACTTTCTACTGAAAACTATTTAAGATAATATTCCATCTACTTTACAGATGGACAATTAACAGTAAAACAATGACCTATACAAAATTAAGGTGTATTATATCTAGATATTTAAGTTCAAGAATCAAGCATGTTTTCTTAGGAAAACATGAAAATGGCTTGGTAGGTTTGCTTTGGTATGATTTGGTTTGGTTTTCTGTGGGTTTTGGTTTTGGTTTTTTTGGGTTTGTTTTTTTCTTGACAGTTTCTGACAGTTTTTTGACTAAGATAACTATCTAGAACTTACAATAATTTGATTCTTAATTAAATCATTACTTTGTTATATCTGTTTTCCTGCCCCCCACCTCCTGGCAATGTTTATACTGATAGTCCAACTGGGCTATATCTCCCACACTTGGCTTCTCTGCCCTTAATATTGCTGGCAAAACAGTTCTAGTTTTGCAAAATGTCCTTGCAATCTCTTGGTTTTTAAAAATTCAGAGCATCAGTAGGTCAGATTCAGCCAGCTCCTCCAGGACTTTTTGGTTCATGTTATTCAGACAATCAGATGAGATGTCTATCTATAGTAGAAGATTTTTTTCCTATTCCCTGGCTGTTGAAATGGCCTGAAAAAGCATTTAATTTTCCTAATCTGATATAGCATTCTGCTTCTTCCTAATTAAAGAGTATTAACATTTCTTGAACATTAATTCCTTTTTTTTTCACTGTTGACATCTTACCATCTGTGGCTGGTAATGAGCTTTTATCACCATGAAAATTTTATTTTGTCCCCTATTATTCTTTATTGCCTTTACTGTATAGTTCTGTGCTTTTCCCAAAGAGCACATATGTGCTATGTTCAAAGGAATACACTATTTACAAAAGTACCTACAGAAGCCATCTTATCCAACACTGGACCATCAAGTTCATAGTGTGTGAATGTTGCTATTACAGTAACTGTTAAGAAAGGTATCACTTTCACACTGTAGTTTCGTATTATTTAATTTAGTTTTACTTGTAGTACCTAGAGAGGTTTCATAACCTAGTAAAGTCATCTAGAAATATTTTATATTCCATCTTTAGAGCAGACATTTATGATATACAAATACCAGAATGTGTGCCTAAGTGTCTTATCACTAACACTACAAAGATCTCTTTACAAGTCTTTGAATTCAGTACCTAATTGCAAGTTCAGACCTCATTTCCAAATAATCTTTTCTGAAAAGAAATAGTTAAAGTAGTTTAATTTCAGAGATATGCAGCTTAATTTTTTTTTATGTTTAAGTTTTTTCACTTAAATGCATAGGTTATTTATCAACATTTCAAATCTTATGTAGAATGGGAAAGCATCTCACCAAGGAATACAGATCGTCTTTGCTCGCATAAATCAATTTCTGACCTTTCTGCTTGAGACTGACTCTGTCTTATCTTCTGTAACTGAACTCAAATACTATTGAGTTTTAAACAACACATCTCCAAGACTTGAGCACACCTCACTTATTTCCTCACAGGACAGCCTTCTCTTCATTATAATTCTTAAGAGATCATTAAAGAGCTACAAAAAATGGGAAGGGAACCCACCTGATCTCAGGGCTAAGTGAAGACCATATACAACCAAGAGGCAGGAAGGCAGGAGCTGAGGGTGTTGACTGGGCAATGTTCTCCTGGGGCTGAGCAGGGGGAAAGACAGTGGCTGGTAACAGGGCAAGGGGTGAACAAGGGCCAGGAGGTAACTGGGGATCCCATCAGCATGACAAAGTGACAGGGCTAAAGACAGGGCTGAGGACAAGGTACCAAATACAGCAGGGGTTCGTTCAGAAGATGTGTCTGATGTCCATCCTGGGGACAGGGTTGCAAATAAATAATCCTACCACAAACTCAGACAGGTATTGTGGACAACGGCCTTAGATTCCTGGGGCTGAGGGTTTGGGTGTGGGTTCCAGAGGAGGCTGATCAGGATTGCTGGGGGATATCAGTGCTAAAAAAGGAGAAGAGGAAAAATATTTACAAAAGAGGACTTTCTACAGATGGTGATGATGATGATGAAGGTAGTAATAAATGGCCAATGTGAACAGTTATTTTTGATATTGTCATCAATATTGTTGGAAGGAACTGAAGCTTTCTACTAAAAGATATGATGTTTCCTGTCCTCCAATGCCAGCAAAAATTGTAAGCACCTTTCAGCACTAGGGTGCATGAAAACATGATGACAATTCTTAGGATTTGTATAAAACTCATGGTTGCACTAGGTAAAAATGCAGACCTATTTAGGAGTGTATTTTCTTTGTCAGGTCTTTCCTGAAAGGAAAGAGCTGATATCAGCCATCTCGGCTGCCTCCAAAAGCCTAATTCTAATTATTCTGTTGTTTGATTTAATTTACATATGAAAACAGACATTTCTATTACCTGCTATTTTATAACTCTTTCATTATTTCAATCTAAAATAATCAAATTATGCCAGCATTATTCATGCATTGCCAGACCATGCTTCTTCCAAAATTGCTTGTTTCAGCCCACAGTTGATAAGGAAGTTCAAAGTCACCACAGATTGTGCTGAATTTCCTCCCATCATCAGAAAACATATCTACCTATTGAAGCTTTCCCTGCTAACATCACAGATTTAGAACACAGGTTCTAAATTGGTTGTGGACTTTACACATTTAAACCAAAAGACTAATGGATCCCCTGGCCCCCAAACTGTAATTACTTCGCAGGCTTAGGACAAGGGGAGAGAAGATGCAGTCTGTCACTGCTCAGACACATCTGCAAGGGGAACACTAAATTATCTTGTGAGCCCAGCAAGGTCTTGGAACTGGAACTGTGGGAAACAGTAGAGGGTTGGTGGGAAGATCACGTGGAAGAGGAGGCTGATAGGCATTACTGTCTGTGTGTGTGTCATTTTGCACAATTTGCCTTGTAAATTTAGGAATGTAACTGATAGTTCACATTATAACTATATTCTAAAATTGAATTAAGATTTACCTAAATGTGAAATTTTCATAAATATTTTTTCTTCATTTATAACCTGAATAATATAATTTAGATCCTGAAAAATATTATTATTTCCATATTATTGTCGTTTGCAGAAAGACTTGTAGGCCTTATATTGCCTTTTCAGTTATATCAGATATTTTGGTCAAAGATCTAAAACTTCTCAACTAGCTGCCTCCACTTTATTATTTGACAGTCAGACCTACAATACCACTATTTTAAGTGAGTACAGATCATATGGGTTCTTTAATTTTTTTTTTTAAATAAATGCAACAAGTGTTAACAAGAGAGATTTCCAGAGAGAACTCATTAATACAGCTCCAAGCAAGCTAGAATCTAGGGTTTCTGCTAGAGTCTGTCTTCCAGTTTAATATCCTGGATACAGAATATAATCAGATCACTGGCAAGATTAACATGGGAAAAGATAAATTTCTCAATTCAACTGTCACAGGGTGTGATTGCTTTCCATATAATGCATACCAAGTCCAGGACAGCTAAGAAAACCAATGTTTGTATTTCAACTGTATGAGAAAGTTGGTTTTGGACATGGTAGCTAAGTGCATGAAATTCCTCATTTTTTAACTAGATTAAGCATCAAGCAAAACAGCATTTACTATCTGAGTGAAAGAACAAGTTCTAGAAAACTTTTGAAGCATTTTGGTTTCAGTATGTTCAGGGGCCTTGGCATGCATAAAGACATGCTACATAAATTTGATTTATATGGGCCTTTTGGTAAGTAATCCCAAACTTTTTAAAAAAGGATTGTAGCCTTCTCCACAAATGCATTTCTATTTCTTAAAGGAAAAGTCACCTGACAATTTTCTTCCTATGGACATGCAGAAGGAACAGCTTTTGTGAAAAGTGATTTTTTTCAGAGTATAAATATTAGAGCCTAGAAAAAGCAGTAAGGTTTCGCCATGTGAATTTATGAGATAATTCAAAGTCACAAACCTATAGTAAAGCTTTTGTTGCTTCAATAAAATATAAATCAGCTCTAAATAAATAAATAAATATAACAAGCTGCTATACGAGAAATGCATAGTTAATTTCTAATTTCATTTGTCTTGATTTTTTAATTTGTTTTTATTGTTTTATGTTTTGGTTTTTTTGTTTTTTTGTTTTTTTTTCCTCAGTTGGGCTTTTTTTATTCCTTTGGGGCTCAGTGTTTTGTGTGCCTGAGAGAATATTTCTTGACTTCAGATGCATGTATAGGTTTATATGGGTACAAGTGGGTTGGTACCCAGAAAACTGCACCCTTGCCCCTTCCACATAAGTTGAAAAAGCCAAATGGGGTATTTCATTTAAGGATGTAGAAGTATGTAGGCTACAATATGTGGGCTTTCTTCTTTTTTTTTTTTTTTGCTATTGTTGAATTACTTCAGGAGACTTAATAGAATGGCATTATTTTTTTCAAAATATTAATGCATCAGTGTAGACCTGTTTGAAAATTAAAATCAGAGAGAGGTTAACCACAGAATGTTGTTAAAATTTATCTCTCAGCCACAAATAATCATACCTCTGATCTTTCTAATATCTTTATCTCACTATCTTCAGAAATGAAAAAAATACCTTAGTAAGTTCAGAACAACCAAAACAAAGAACATTTCTTCTCCAATTGTTTCATCTTTGCAAAGTCCCTAGCCCTTTAAAAAAATCTCATGAAATCCCAAAGGAAATAATATTTTTAAAAATTTCTTTCTTTTAAGGCCACCTGTTGTATTTTCTTTCCTGTTCAAGTGCTGATACTGGGCCATATTTAACTTAACACAGCTTGAAGTTTCTTTTAAAATTTCTTTGAAAAGTTTGACTCATGACTGCAAAATAACTAGGTTTTGCAATGTGTTCTGATTAGATGTGTCGTACCACACTTGTTATAGTTTTGGATGGAAGAGGAATAGAATTTTCTTTAATTAAATGTCGAGGATTATAAGAAATGGAATAGAAACTCTGCAGGTTGGTTTATGATGTTTTTATTCATTTTGAACACTGATTGACTTTAATAGTAATAACTAAAATACAGGGCTGGAACGTAATGGGACTCCTCATGTGCTGGAACAGGGCCAGAAGTGATGGGATTTGGTAGGATGTAACTCCAAGGTACCTGTCCATAGTATCTTTACAGCTGCTCATTTCAACTAAAGTGTTTGATTAACACATTTCCACCCAAGTTTGTTGTGAACACTACTCATATTTCTGTCTGACAACTAGAAAGTCTGCCTGTGGTGAAACTGAGGAACATCTTTAGGAAAGGTAAGTTTTTTGTAGACATGAGAATACTAAAACCTTGACAAAGTAAATGCTCAGCTGAAACATCCTTGTTACCTTTTCCTTCAAATCAGGCCTTCAAATGGTGTCCTCTATCCCAATTCAAACTGATCATAGATAATCTAAAGGCTAAAATTGAATCACTTTAAAGTCTAGGTATCCTAAAAGTGAGCATACAACTGTCCCATGTCCACATACACTTTTTAAGCATGCAAAGCCTTTTTTATTTTCAAAAAGAACAATTTCACATTATTTTCATCTGTCAAACAAGATCTATATTCAACATGCCATGTGGTGATTGTTTTCTAGTCTGTATCTCAGTTAAGACACTTAGTGTAAGTAGCTCCTTGAAATGCCTAGAAATACTTATATTAAATAATTGGATGAAACTTGTTGTAGCTGAATTAATTAAAATTTAAAAGGGCAAACTGAAATATAGACTGCAGTATTAGTAAGATAGTGAAAAAAATTGCCCATTATGTGATGGCAACATTAAGTACTTTTTTTTTTTTAATGCCTTTCAACCATTAGTGGAATACATTAAAAAGAGGGAAAGGTTTGAGCCTGATGCCTTCAGTATGCATCTAAATGATTTAGAGGAAGATAAAACTGTTGCTCTTATATCCCTGTCTCCAGTTAACACTAAAGTATTTGGACCAGCCAACAGTACAAAATAAAGAGATCAAAGCTGGAGAGATTTAAATAGGAACAATATATAATGAGTTTATACTTATGTAAGTTCTAAAATAAAGAGAATACACTTAATAATGGTATTTTACAGGAGACACAATAGAGAATGAGCCAAAACATTATCAGCACAAAGTATGTATCTCATAGAAAAGCAAAATATAGCAGCATGCCAAAATGACAAAAAAGACATTTTTACTTCCAGCAAAAGAGCCAAAAGTTGAAGTAAAATTTTCACAAGGCCTTAAGGTGACTATGAAAATACTTCATAAACACCTTAAATGGAATATATAAACCACAGATCAGAAGGGCTATCCAAAAACACCCCCTCATCCCACTTCTAACTTGCTTAAAAGCTCTAGCTGCTCATGTTTCCTGGCAATTTTTTTTTTAAGCCTACAGTTGTATTTCTGTACTGTATTTTCTGTACACACCCAGGATTGGCACCCCATCTCTGTCTTTCACCTGTGATTGCTTGTGTTCTAGAAGCTTGGCAGTTCTGTGCCTCCCTTCACTAAACACCCTCCTGAGACTCTACCTTACCTTAGACTGTATTCAACTCAAAGCAGAAAGGTCTTGTAAAGCCAGCCCAATTCAGCGGGTACTGACCTAGAAAATGGAAAACTCCTTCCTGCTATAAGAAAGAAGAAAGTGCTTTGAATAATAATCTTTACAGTCAAGGAGAATACCTGTAAGTACCAGGCTGAGAGCTTTTCTTAGTGTTGAAAAATAAGTGTCACCCTTTCCAGCTTCTGAACGAGAGAGACCTGTGCACCCTGCAGGTTGCAGAATGCTTTAAGAGAAACTGGTGAATGAAGTTTCTCTCCTTAGATAAGGCTAAAGTTTGCATTGTCTGTCTTAGATATTGAAGTGTCTCAAAGCCTTTGAAATCCCCAACAGCAGTTCACTGGATTTCAAACTTTGACTAAGCCTTCAGGTCCCTAAAGTCAATGGCTGATTTATTGTTTAACCTTTTGTATTAACCCAATTTTAAATACACCATCAGATTCAAAAGTGCCTTTTCTGGAGAAATAGGTACTAATCTCTATTTATAGCTCTTCTGCACTCCAGGTTTAGGTTTACAATCATCTAAATTCTAAAGACATGAAACGTTTAGACTTACTGCAGTCTACAGTCAATATGAAAGGCATAATATTGACATAAAGGCAATCCCCATGACTAGCCAGGAAATGGAAGACCTAGAGCTAAGAGCTATATGCCTTAGTTGCAGTAGATTTGAAATCCAGGAAATTTTATGTGCCATCAGCAAACAAAGGTAATTTTCTGTTGAGATGGAAGTTCAAGAGTCTAATTGGGACAGAAAAACATGGAAAAGTGAACAGGAAAGGAAGAAAAGAAATTTCTTTGTCTCCTGTATGTGGTATGCTGAAGCTTCCCTTGACTGGTGTTCAGTCTCAGTAACTCCTACATTCCTGCTGTATCGGGCTTCATTTACAGGGCTGAAGCAGTTCCTCATTTCCTTCTTTCACTTGGTTGCCAGGTTATGCTACCAAGTCAGGCTAAGACTGTTGAGGAGAAGTAGAAGGGCATGTCAAGTTTTCAACTAGGAGTCACTAGATTTTGGTCCTACCTGCCTTAACTGTCTCTCAGTAGCTGCCTGATGTTCATATTTAAATACAGGCCATAGTAAAGAGCAGTACTGGAGCGTTTTCACCACTTAATCAAATGCTGTGACATTTAACGTACACAGACAACTTCAGACAGACCTAGTATTGTTCTGCTCAGACTCTGAGCTGGTCAGAACTAGAAACTGCTTAGCCATGCTGGTCTGGTTCTGTGCCAAAGCTAATAAGCTGTGGGCTTACAGGTCAGGCATAGTGCCACAGAAAATCCTCTGTGTGGCTTATGGGTCAGAATAGCTTCTTGTAGCCAACCTCAGAGCTGACACAGAGAAACTCAAGTCTGCTTTTTCATGTGTGTGGAGATAGGTTCAGGAAGGGAGCTCCTTGCTGAGCCCTTCCTTTTTTGTCTGAGCACAAGAATTTTCTGCTACAGGACACGCAGTGTCCAAAGCAGAAATGGTGGATATTTCTTTCCAAGATAGTACAGTGGCAAGCTGCAGTGCAATACCCTTTAACTACCTGGGGCCCTTTGCTCAGGGGTGTGTCCCAATGATGTCTCTTATGTAGGGGCCAGACATGTTTATCCAGGAGTCACAGATGTCTGAGTCAACCTTTTAAAACCATTTAGGAAACCATGTGTGTTGTGGATTTATATCACATCTTTGAGTTTGAATATATTATACTCTTTTTCAGGATTTTGACTTCATGATGCTTTTTCAAAAAAACTTATAAACTAATCTAAACCACTTTTTATTTAGACTGGTGCTCCATGCTTCTCATTTCATTCTTTCTGCTTTGACAACTGAAGTGAGACATCTGATGCAGCTTAAACGGCAGACAGCTTTTCACAAAACGAATTTTACATAATGATAGCACCCTGAAATGGTTTGCCAGTTTCATCTATGCTTCAGTGTCAGGGAAGATCAGAAAAGGAAGTAAAGTGATTGCATTGTGGGGGCAATGTTGTATCACAACCACACCTTAGATTGTCCTTGAAAATTTGGGAACTCAGTGAAAGTTACACTTCTGTATGAAATTCTAGACATCTAAATTTAATGGCTAAATTATGAAATCAGTTTCTTCAGACTAAGATATAAACAACATGGAAAAACACATCCTTTCACATCATTATCCAGAACAGCAGGCAGATACATAGGCTTCGGATTGTTCTTTGGCAAACCCCAACTCTTCCTGAGGACTAGGAAATTAGAACTCTTGATGTAACTGCGTAGGTGAAGAGCCTAGAACTGGAGGCAGTGAGAATTTGAATGGTCACACTAAACGCCAACTATCAGTGATCAAAAGTGGGTTCTACATAAGACTTCTTCCATGCAGAAGACATGAATGGCACATGACTAAAAAGGAAGAGGTCTAGTGTCATTCCAATAAACCAGAATCCCCATGCTGTGCATTCATCTTTCTTAATTTCTTCCAATATCATTGGGTGAGAATTAGAAAAAAAATCCGAAAAGAAAATTCTCCCCTTGGTGAGGAGGAAATCTGAACAGTGAGTCATGTTACTGAGCATACCTATCAACCAGTTAAATTATGTGATAATGACTATGCAGTCAGTGAAGAGCATTTATGCACCTGCACTTTGAATTTGACACTGATGGGCAAAGCAAAGGGGAATATGTATGTATGAGATTGCTTTATGGCCAATCTTCACTATTTTCTTGATTGACTGATTGGATGACTCACTACTGAGATTTGCCTCTTACCACTTAAAAGATTCTCTGCCATAAGATTGTCAGTGGGAAGGAGATTATTTTTTAGCAAAAGCAGTCATTTGCAGCAATCAGGAAAAGAAAAACAGCCATAGTAAACAGAGCTAGGAGATATGACCTTAAATATCCTGTTAATGCTCACAATGTCCTGAAACAGAATATCTGCAGCATGATGGAAAGGGCAGGTCCAGGTCTTTCAGATTTTTAATGGCAGCTGAGATACCTCTCTGTCTTTATTTTATGTGATTTTTGTGTTCATCCCAGGTTTAGCTGGAAAAATAAATGCTGCTTACAAGAGCCTCTCCATGGGCAAATAATTGAAAATAGATTATCTAGCCACAAATAAAATGTTTTAACTAGAGCCTTTCTTTAATATGAGAAGTTTGCATAACCCTGTAACCACTATGACTGCTATGGTTACCTCTGTGGAACAGTAAATACAAGGCAGGGACTCATCTCTGACTCAGAACAGTTCACATCCCCAGAATTAAACTCTTCAACTTCCCAAACCAGAAAGGCTTTATTCAAATGGCCTGTCAGGAGCGGGTTTTAGCTCTTACTAAGCTCCAAACTGTATGTGGATGGTGCCTGTCCAAGCACTCATTCACATGACTCAAAACTATGCCAGGGACTATCCTAACAGTCTAAAACTTGCATGTCAATGCCTTACTCCTTTTTTAAAAACAGAGTAACCACAGCCTGTAAAATAAGGAACATGCTTGAGAGAACAAGGTAAAATATACCCTAACTGACACATCCACATATTCCATCTTTTTGGCTATAGCTCAGTTTTTATTTTGTCTAGGTGAGGGAGGATATCTGCAGCAAACAGAAGTGGAGGAGACTTGTGTATATTTTGTAAACCATAACAGTTAGGATTTACACTGATATATTTATTAGCTTAACTTCCATCTCACTCATTTTGAGAGTATAAGAGAATGGGGACAAATTTGCAGTCAAAAGTGGGTTCACACCTGCATGAATGAAGGCAGAAATAATGCTTAGATTATCCAGCTTGAGAAAAGTAGACACACATATGGGCACTGATTTCTCTTCTTTCACTAGTTGTGTTGGGAATCAAGAAGGAAAATATCTTCTTTAGCTTTGGGCTGCAAGTTTCATTCTAGCAGAGGATAGTTGTTGTGTGGGGACTTTTAATGTGTTAAGAGCAGCAAGGATTTTATCCTGCAAGATAGTACTGCTCTGTTAACAACTTTCATTATCTATAAGAAGTTGCTGGGATGCCACATGTGTTTTTTAAGCAAAACTTCTATAAATGCATATGGAATCTCTTCTGAATTGTAGAATGCCAAACGTCAATGCCAGACATCTCTGTCTTCAAAAGGAGAGTGCAGATTTGGATACCACTGAGACTCACAGAGATTCACCCAGGGCAATCTCCTTTAGCCAGTAGTGAGGATCCTTTTTGATAGGGTGACACAAGCAAACTGCCAAACCAGACTCTTGAAAACTCTATGCTTGTGCTCCTAAAAGCCACGTTCTTAAAGTTTTTATGTGGCTTTTTTTTTATGTGGCTATGCTACTTGATAGACCATTTCTCTACCAGTTTAAAAACCAATATAAAATTCTCTAGTTCTTGCAGGCAGCTGCTGCTTTTGCTTCTCCCCTTTTTGAGCTTCCTGCTCTTATCTTTTCAACACCTTTTGTTGCTTTCAGCTCTCCTTTAATCTTCTTGGTTTAATTGCTTTAATCTTGTTTTAATCCATTTGACAATGGATTTTTCTGTTTGCCTTGGCTTTTCTTATATTTTAACACATGCCTTTCTTTTCTTCTTGTTCTTTTGTCTTCTGATGGAAGGCGTCTGTTTCTCTTCTGTTTTTTACTTTGCCTGCCATTTTTCGCCAGATGGACTCCTAGATAAATAGGTTATAAGCAGGATTCTTGTCCCATATTCATCTGCTAGTGAGAGATATTTACCTGAACTAGAATAGGCTATCTAAGGACTTTGGAAAACTGTCACCTACAATGGAATAAAAAAGCAGGTTTTGGTATTCTGATGCTTTGGTTTTAACAATTTCTAGTAGCAAGGTCATTAGCTCAGTTGGGTAGAGCATGGTGCTAATAATGCCAAGGGCACAGATTTGGTCCTTGAAGAGGCCATTTACTTAAGATCTGGATTTGATGAGCCTTATGGATCCCATTTATCTTAGAATGTTTTGTGATTCTGAGTGAGTTATCACATAGTAAGTGCTGATGACATTTTGCCCCGAACTCTTCCTTTTCTTCCTGCAACACTCATCAAGATTTCTCTAATATTGCAAGGCTATGGCAGACTAGGACCCACAGAAAAAAATCCACAGACATGTTTGTGGAAGAATACAAGTATGATTTTGGTACCAGATTAATTACTGTAGCTAAATTATTGCATTAGGATTTATTTATACACACAAAGTTTTAAAGTCTGTATGGTATGGATACTTAACCTCTAGTACAAAAGAAAATATTTTGACAGTATTTATTTTCAGGGAACATTTAATCTATTTTAAGCACCCTCATGAGAAGAAAGTCTCAGGAGATGATGACAAGATGGATACATATGTGATTTGCAAAGACTTGTGGGGGAGTATCATATCATAGAGAAGGATTAAGAAGAACCCGGCAGGAAAGGTTGAGTTAAACCAATATGTTTCTTTTTGAAAATGATTCAGTACTGTTTTGCACTGTCACTTAAAAATACCTTGAAGATTTGAATAGAATAAGATTCCCTTGTACAGATGGAAACTAAGCATAGAACCTCTGGGTCTCAGAATTATAAGATTCTGTTGCTATTGTTTCAGCAAAGTCATGGTACAGCATGTATATATCCCTCCCAACCTCGCAGTCCTGTGTGTGGCAAATTACAGGTAAACATAAATTTATTACTGAAAGCCACATCCCTACAGTAAGTAGGCACCAAGTAACTTAGATCAGAGTTCATTACCTCTGAATCAGTTTCCCACTATGACTTAAAAGATGGACAGAATGGGTTTGTACCAACTCAAAGTGCAGACAAGGAAAGCATGTATTACCTCTGAGTGTGTGCAGCACAGGCTTGCACCTTGCACAGGAGCACTGCAGACCTCTGTTCAGGGCCCAGTGTGTTAAAAGTGAATAGAGATTCCTAAGACTATATGGGGATTGTCAAAGGAAAGATCCAGGACTGAAACATACCTGCATGACAAACGAAAGGAAAGACAGTCAGGTGCACTATTTATTTTTCAAGGAAAGTGGAGACAGATGACATCATTCATTCTTTATCATAAAACTTACTTGTATACTGAGAGAAGGTTTTTGCACCGTCTTTCAGGCATCTTATTTCTCACACTGAGCTGAGAAAGCTCAAAAAAAAAAAAAATCTGACCTATTATTTTGCCATACTATGTAATGATGCAAAATTTGGTTCTAAAGCAATAAAGTTCAGACCATTAGCATGATAGTCCCAGGATTACCTAAACAAGATTTCTTAGAACTAGGGAAACTGTGAAATAGTTTGAATCAAGTGATGACAATGACAAGTAAACTCCTAAGTCTTCTGAGACAGGCCTGACCAAAATACTAAAAATATTTTTGTCGCAGCTGGACACAAAATAAAGATGCCTGACTCCAGTCAGAAGGCAGAAGAAGATCAGAAGGCTTTATTTACAATTCATTCAGCCTTTTTATAACATGCTGCACTAAAAAGGCACATTATTAGTCCATAGGATTGACATCTCTCTCCATTGGTTAAGTAACAGAAATAACAAACAACACCTGGGAGAGAGGCTGTTATGGGAAAGGAATATTATTTACACAAAATTGTTTTGGAACAAGGAAAACTGTTGAAAAGCTTCCCTTGGGAAGAGCTAGAAGTTCTCAGGTTCAGAAATATTGGGCCTACATCTTTTGGAAATTTTTATAGATAAAAACTCACCAAGAGGACAATGGCAATGACAATATAGCAAAAATAACAGCAAACATACACTCAGGAAAACGGAACTTCTTGAAGTTAGAAGGACTAAACTAAACAAAAAGGAAAACTGTGAATTTGGAAAAAAAGGAGCAGAATGTTTTTTTCACTAATGGATGTCAGACAAAATGAAACTTAGAAAAAATGACCCAATTTCAGATTCAACACTATTATTTCCAATGTGATTTGCTAATCTTTTACATAAAAAATATGTAGAAATAAAGAATGAAAAGCAAAGCCAAATCTTGCAACTGTGCTATTTTAGGATACTCAGAGCTATACAGCCATTGATGCAGGGAAAGTTTTTCTGGGGCTAGAGGGGCAAAGAGGTGAAAAAATAACAAAAAGGGAGAGTTTGGTCTATTCTGCTTTGGTATTCTGCAAGATAAAGAGACCCATGCGCTCCAGCTTTTTTTTTTTCTATACTCTTTATTATCCTGACAAGTCCTATGTAAACAGCCTGTTTTAACCCACTAAGTGAAAAAAGGCTCTTATTCCTGTTGTCCTAAAATCTATAATTGTCTTTTGCAGTCAGGATTTCTTTGATGCAGATCTACCTTAAATGTTAGAAGAACTAGGACTGATCCCTGAAACACTTCTCATATAATATTGGGCTCAAGCAAGGCAGCAGCACTGGGACATCTCAGAGCCCAAGTATCTTCAGATGGCCCAAGCTGTCAGTGAGTGACCTTTACTAGGGTGAGTGATAGCTATCTGACACACACCTGGCACAAGAAAAGTATTATATAGGACTAATTACTAGTTTTAAACACAATCCTACATTTCATCTTCATCAGGCCTGTAATAAAGCTGCTGCAATAAAATCACATGTCAAACAGCACATAGACACAAATGCCTATAATGTTACACCTGTTTAACTCTCATTCTTTCCCATCTTACTCCCTCCCTTTCTTTTCTTTGGGAAAACAGGGCCTGGTTTCAATACAGTTAATCAAATGTAAGCTTTGATGCGTTTGATAAGCCCAAGCTTCAGTTGCCATGGTAAAAAGTATTCCACTCAGTTCTGGCTTTTTATTAACCTTAGTTGGCCAAGAGTATTTCACTTTATAATCTGTTCTCTTTCTGAAGAACTTGTTCATTGAAACATGGAGAGTTTTTATTAATAAATGGAAACACTAAATTATGTTTGCCTGTTGATGTAAAACACTGAAGTAAGATTTCAGTTGGCACAAATGAAAATCAAACTAGATTCTTCCTGTCTTAAAAGCTTTTGTAGGATTTTGCTGTTTCTTGAATCATTTGGTAACCCTGCTGGATACAATTGTTTCCAGTGCAGGAGAATCCAGGAGTTATTCTCTGTTGAGATATATTATGAGGAGAAATTCAGAAATTGTTTTATCTTGGACTCTTTGTAAGTCAACTAAATTTGAGGGAAATTAATAGTAAAAGAAACCTTTTTGACATGATTATAAAAATAGCTACTTAGCTGAATCTTATTGTTGCATAATTGTCTGCATGCAAAGGGAATAACATCGTTGCTTTACATAATGCTGTAAGAGGAAATTATTGAAAGATAATAAATAAAGAAGTTGGATTCAGTCATGAGCACAAGATTCTTGATGTTATATAGTTTCTGTGTGTTTTTTAATATTAAAAATAAGTATTACTTCTTTATCATTGAAAAATCATATTATGTTCTGTTTTTCAACCATATAAACATCAGCACCTATAAATTACAAATTACTTTTTCCAATGTTAGCTGATAGCTTTGCAAAAGCAACACTTTTAAAATTAGAAATGTTACTTATTTCTTCAATTCAGCAGATTTTAACATTTGATGGAATCTATATCTAAAAAAAAAATTTTGATTTCTGAAATTAATTGTAAAAAACAGTACTCTATGCTCTTGACTGTGTGAGACAATAATGTTTTCTCTCAGTCATCTTTCAGGGTACTTGGGCAACTGTTAAAACTTGTATAATCAAGTTACCCATGCTAGCAAAACCAGTACGTAGTGGGCAAGCCTGTGGTGTGAAGAGCTTTTAAGATCATATGGTTGCAGGACTGAAAATTTTCGGTCCTGCAAAATTTTAGTAGAAAAATCTTCCAAACTCTGTGGACAGAACTTGGAGGCCTTCATGCAAGGTTACTCCCATTTCCAGATCTGTTGTCATTTTTTTTTTTTTCAAAATGCTGGGTATTTTTCCAAAGGAAGCTCTGTCTTTTCAGAGCTGACTCTTTAGGAAGACTTGTGAGATGCTGTCTTTTCTACAGAGAGCTCAGCAGTGTCCAGATTGACATGCAAATTGGGCTACTAAAGATCATTTGTCTAAGTTAATAACATTTAGACAATGCTTTTTTCTCAAGAAACATCTCCAGCTGTGCAAGAATATGACTGCTGATTTTGTAAAAAGAAAGTATTGACAAATTTATCAGGAAAACCTGTCTGTGAGAAGATCCGTGCCTGATCAGTTCTGCTTCACTGCTTTAGCAGCTATTGAGCTTCTGCTAAATGCTGTGTGAGCCTAGAAATGAATCCTGGCAACTTGGCTGGTACTTCTAGTAAAAAGGATTGCAATCAAACTCTGAATTTTGCATAAAAAACAAATCATCACACTGCTTGAAGGTTGGAGTTTTCGTTACTGCCCTGTTGAATAATTTATGATAAATCCTGAAAGGCCAAGATTGACTCTTCGAAGTATATTATCTAAAGTACATTTAGAAAAGGTTTTCTTTTACTTTTATCCCAAAAAAGCAAATGCATTTTTGTTGTTCTGATGTTTTTGTCTCCTTTGCCCTTTTTAGCCATTCTTAGATCATAAGTGCATAGCATTTTGCTTTGTTTAAAGAGGTTGCTAATAAAAATATTGATATTTTGTTGAAGTGTATTGAATTTGCTCCGGAGGCAGACAAGGTTGTTTGGTAATTAGAGCTGTAGGGTCTAAAGGTACAGTTAGCTTCCCAGTGTTTTGGAGTTTGTTTTGGTTTGTTTTCCATCATATAGACTATTATACTACAGCTTGGAAAAGAAAACAGCATTACACGCTCTTTTCAAATTAATACAGGTGTGTTAAACAGGTAAATGTATTATCCTTTATTTATTGAATGATTTTATTATTTTATATCCTATATTTTTATATCCTATATTTAGGATATTTTTATATCTTTTATTTAGGTGACAGTGAATCTGCTTCTGCTGATTAGTCTACCTCTACCACTGTGAGTCCCTGTGAAGATGTGATCCTGATATTGGAATCTGGTTGGTCTCAGTAAACCAACTTGTTCTTTGAAGGGAAGATGTGTTTTGTCTATGCTAATGAAGAATGATGGTTTAAATAAAGCTTATTATAATCACCAATTCACAACTACTCAAAAAACAAGAGAGACTGAAAAAACACCTTTCACATATATAGTATAAACCTGAATATTCCAACACACCATTATCATTGCAGGGGTTACAGGAGATGTGTCAGCAATTCAAGTTCATGAGGTCAGAGGTGAGGAAACTTTAATCAAGGAGTGCAGGTGTGAGAGGTAAGGGTCAGAGTGTCTCCAGCATGCAGGAAAAGGAGGATTGCTCCTTCCCATGCTGCAAGGAAGCCATGCCCACCCTCAGCACAAGGATTTTTTTCAGTGCCTTGCAGGACAATAGTAATACTGGGTAAATATTTTGATCAAGAATGTTTCAAAGAGTATTATGATTTATTACTTTCAGCCTTGTCATATAGGTGATGTTTAGCATATTCCAAAACAATTTCCAACAGAAGTTGAGATTGGTGCCAGATAGAGCTATGGTTTTTTCCCAGTTTGTGTTGACAAAGATACAGCAGTTCTGCTTACCTAGTGATGCTTTTTCCTTGTCTTAAAAATATTGAGACCCAGACACAGTGATGGGATAAAGGGGTTTTACCTCCATATTTTTAATAAGGATCCTTATGGTGCATCGCTTTGCCAAGGTGGGGTGGGCCGCAATGCACACACACCATAGATTGCGGATACAATTTATAGACCTTGCAAATGAGTGTATCTAACAAGGAGGCCCTCTGGGAGGCCGGGATGAACGGTGTGATATGCACCCCCTCCGTGGAATTCCCCCCTGGATGGGCCAAATCTCTAGCTTACAGGATATGTTCTAGAGAGGACCTCGGTTTCCCAAGATAGAGTAGGGTTTTCCAGCTATGAGGCCTTTAGGATGTTTGGTCTCCTGGCCTTACAGAATGCTAGGACTGTGCTAAGTTCTAAGTTATCAGACTTAAGGAATTATAAGTATGCATGCTAGGAATACTGAGGATACATAAAAGTTTATTTAAAAGTTTATTTATGTATAATAGTGGCCATGCAAAATACACAATTGCTGACTGTTTTTAGATGCAGTATAGGCTGCAATTTTAATGACTTGAAACCCAGTCTAATTGCTGGTTTCTCTAGAACCATTTCATCTTGCTGCCCCTGCCTATGCATTCCAGTCTCTTCCCTGCCTGCCAGAGCCTGTGTTCAGCACAGTAAGTCAGCACAAAACAGACCCGACAGTAAAGGCAAGTGTTTTCTGATGATTCAGCACTCTGTGTCAGCTCAGCTGGAGCTGGCCCAAGGCCTGATGGAAGGAGAGTGAAACTCTGGCAGGCAGCACTGAGATCAGTTTAGGCTGCCACAGGGCAAACCCTTTTGTGTCTCTCACAGCTATTTCTTCACAGTATCTGTATCTATCTCACAAAATATTCCTTTCCATTTAACACCAGTTTAACACTGACTGTTGCCTAGTGTGTCATTCAGCTTTTGCAGCACCTACCTCATTCACACACTGAAGGCACACCTGTAGGCTATCACTAATACTAGCACTGTAACACTTTTTTGCTATTTAACAGCATTGTTAACAGCTGAAAATATAAATCATTACTTTTGCTATAAGCTGCTTTTATCTGATTTAACTTGTACAAGATTCTTAATATAACAGATCTTCAATCACAGTGTAATAAGAGAACCTATATAATGACCTAAACCAACAGGAATGGCTACAATGAAAATAAGACCACCTAGTTTGTAGTGTTACAAGTTTTCATAAAAAAAGAACATGGGCTATATTACATGGCTAACAAAGTTTTTAATGTTTCGCTTAGCCATATCCACTTCTGAAGAAGGATGTCTCTGTCAGGTGAAGTGCATCTGCTACTCACAGCAGAAGGGTGATGATCCCTAAATGTAGGATAGGAAAAGTCCAGAATTAATGGTTTTAGGTGATATTGTTGTAGGACAGAAGAGTATGGAACTAGAGAGCTCTAGGGTCATTAATTTAGTAGTGAAAAACATCAGGGAAAGATCTGCAAACTGTGTTGGGGATTCATGTCTTGGGATGTTGTTGTATTAGATAAAAAGTACTTGATCTTTTAAGGATGAATGAGAAGCAGCACTGGAATTTGTTGTGTTTGGATGATTCTGTTATCCACCCTTTCCCTTTGCTGGGGATAAATAGGCTGAACTCACACAAAGGAACCTGTTCTGCTACTGCTACCACCAGTTGTAAGAGTAGTTGGAGAATCCCTCAAAGAAAGCAATTAGAATGCTAGTAATTTTATAATTTTCCTGTTTCTCTTTTTTAACTCTCTATCAAACAGAAGTTTTTATTTACTCACCATAGATTCCTTTCATTTAAAGCAAAAGACACAAAGAGAAAAAAAATGTTTTACTCTTGCAAAGGTTCTCTTTGCAGTTGCATAGAAAACACAAGAGATGGAATAGCTAATTAGTCACCTTTAAATTTGCTGTGAAAGTGATTAAATGAAGCTTTTTTACTATGACTTATTCAGTCCTTCCAGATGCCAAGCACTTCATCCCTTGATGTTTTTAATGGATGGCTCAAAGTAATATGATCACAGTGGAGTTTTTAGCAGCTCAGGTTTTGGAAGAACCAACAACTTTGAACACTTGGCCCAGCTATCATTAACTTCTCTGAATTGCATTTAATTGCATTAAGTTTCTCCCAGAAATTGCAGCATTCTTTCAATATTTCCTGAAATTCAGTAATTATGGTTGCAGTGCTGGTATTTTGAGACGCACAACAATAACCAGGTTGAAAATCTTTGATGAATCAAACAATTTTCCAAGCTTATTCTCCACCATTGGTTTGAAAATAGCATTTTGTTTTAGATATAAAATTGTAAGGATTTATTTCCGTGTGTGTTTACCAGTAATTGTGAATTAGAACATTTTCTGTCTACTCTATTCTGGAAGAGTTCTCTGGGTTCCTGGTTTTAGTTTGTTTTCTAATTTCTTTGTTTTGATAGGATTTTTTTCTTCTGTGATTTGAATACAGTATTACACAGCTTTTCAGTATGATTTTCACAGCTTCTCACAATGAGAGAGTTCCTCCATTGTGTTTGCTTCCTAAAAGATTTGAGTTGTTTCTTTTGTATGTTCTTGCAGAAGCAGGTTATTAAATCTTCATTGGGAGGAATATAGAAGATAGTTTCTAACTCTTTTTTTATGGATTTAGACATATGATCCTTCAGGAATGTATTGCCTTCAGTAATGTGTTCTATTTAATATGTATTTGTGGGCAAATACAGTCACTTTTTCTCTTCTTAGGAATTTTATATTAAAATAAAAAAGAATTCTGATTGATTTTCTTCTTGCTTATGCTTTTTTGTCCCTGTATTACTCCCAGTTTACATTAAAGTAGGCTTCAAATAAATAATAGTTGTCAATTACTTCCAGGCTTACATTTTAGTTAGTAATTACATAAACTACATACAGTGTTGAATTTATCAGAAAATAGAGTGGCAAGAGAATTCTTCACTCCCTCATGGGTGGGTTAAAATATAAGGCAGTGGTAGTCTATGCTCAACATGCTATACATTATTTTAGAGATGTATTACGCAAGTTCAATGAGAATTGTATGTAAACTTGCACCAAGTTTGGCCTAAGGGGCTCACATTTAGCAGGCCAATGAGCTGGAAAAGATGAGCTGGAAAAGAAACGAGAATGAATAATCTTTCTTTTTCTTCCACCAGGAATTCAGATTCCAAATTGGAAGGTTTTATCAGTGGACATGCCTTTGTTATTTTTGTGCATTTATTTTATACAGAATAGAACAGTTTCTCCTGTACTTGATGAAAAGAGTGCATTTCTTTGTCTATTCCAAAGAAAAAATACAAAGAAAATCCATTGCTTTCTATCACTATGGCACCTCCTCGTGTATTTAAAGACATACAGCAGAATGGCATTTTGATAGCCTTGCTATGCAGAGCTGCTAATAATATACAGACAATGAAGAAGACCTTTCACTGTATGGAACAGAAATAGTAGACTAGAGAGAGAAACAGATGGAAGAGTAAAATAATGCTTGGATCTCTGTCAGCAGAAGTGTTGTAGTTGGCTCCTTTCCTGTCCCCGAGGAAGTCCTGGTGCTGGGACAGGCTCCTGCTGCCCAGCAGATGACATCAGTGTGATATGTTCCTGTGATGAACTGTGACTTCTGACTGTCATGCTGTGCCTCTCATGGGACAGCAGTACATTACACAGACACTGACGAACTTTGGACTTGAAAAGCAGCTTCAGACAAACTGTTCTGAACTGTTTTGAGAACAATGATGATTCTTAACTGAAAAAGATGGTAATAATTGCCCTAACAATTACTTCAACAATACCACGCAGGAATCATTGCCTTACTCCTCTTCATGTGAACAGTAACCTGCTTTCTCCTCCTGCACTTTTCACTGATCATAAGCTGGAGGTCATCTTTTCTCAGAATCTCTCTCCTTCACCCTCTGTCTCTGTCAAATAACTGTGACAAATTACAGTCAAATCCTTTCTAAACTCCTGTGAGGTTGACAATTAAGAGAGAACAGTAAGCTATGCTTTCATCCAAAAAGTTTCAGATAATATATATTTATCATAACGTGATCCATTGAATCTCAACGTTATGAACGAATCACATGTTGAAAAGGAAATTACCAGGATATAAATATAACCTAAATATTTTCATTTAGGTGAATGTGTGTCATGGAAGTGAAACACTCTACACATGTTTTAAATTAGTCATTGTGCCTGAGAACAAATGAACAGTTTTGTGCCTACATAGTATGTTTCTGTGACACAAATTGATCACTACAATCTACATTTTAAAAATTACAATTATTAAAATGGTGTAAGAATATAGATTCCCAAGTCTGAAACTTGTGCATCTTACATAATGAAAAAAACAAAGTCAAATAGAATCCATTTCTGCTTATATTTTAATTTCAAGTCATTGACATAATTTAGATTTACATATTTCTAAAACTGAAAGTTAATTATATCATACGTCATGCATTTCAGGAGCGTTAAAAAAATTGGTTTTTTTGTTGTTTTTTTTTTTTTTTTTTTTACTTGGCTGGGTTTCTTTTAAAGTCCGTTCAACTTTACAGTTGGCAAAAGGTAAAAAATACCTTTTGCTGTGCAAAACCTGCAAATTTTAGAAAATGGTTTATATTACAGCTTATATGTTTTACATGCCATAGTAATGCCAAAGATCCAGAATTCCTCCAAAAAGTCATGTAATAAAAGACTTCCTGGGTGAGCCTCAGGAGAAAGTGATCAGTGCCAAGGTTTTTTGTCTCCATAAAAGAAATCAGTTTTATAAAATAGAGATAAAGAGATAAATAGGAAGAGGAGAAAAAAGTGAAAGCAAGAAGATAAATAAGGGGGTAATACACTAAACAGAAAGAAAACCAACCAAACAAATTTTTCCTCTTCCAAATTCTATCAGGAAAAATATCACTTTATTTGGTTGGTGTTCTTTGCTATTGCTCAAAAGCTGAAGAGATGATATTTTAAAAAATATAATAATGGTCTTGAAGAGGGAAGAAATCCTGGAAAGACTTCTACACACCCTTCCCATGACCCCAAAATATAACTGTTTAGCATGATTTAACTACACCAGTAACACTTGCGGTTTCCCTAAGCAGCCTCTTCCCTTCCTGACATCTGGTACCTGTCAGAGAAGGGTATTTAATTGGTTTCAAACAATTTGTCATTGACAAATTCATACAGTTTGATTCCTTGGGTGCATGTGGGTAACTCCTGTTAATCTAGTAAGCCTTAAATTTTGCCCTGAGTACAAGATGTTAATGAAATACTCATCCATGCTGGAAACAAAGTTCATCAAGACTAAGGCTTCATTATTAATATTTCAAATTACATTTTTTTCTAAATGTCTCATTGAACTTTTACATCTGTCTCAAGCAGTGCAATTAGAATCAATTTCCCTGCAAATGGAATTGATTCAAATATATCACATTCTTCTTTTCCTAGTATTTTTGGAAAACAAAAAACTTCTTCCTTAAATTGGCAAAAAAAGAAATGCAAAAAACAAGTGTCCTGTGATGAATTAAGAACTTTGGAGTCATGTAGTATACTTACATTAACACAGGCTAAATGGAAAGGTAATATACAGGATGTGCATCTTCATGCAGCATTACACTGCAGGTGTCAATCTAGATAAGTTGATTTTATAGATCTTGTTCACAGTTACTCTTATGATACTGTGTATTTTCACCTTAGTTCATTCCTCATCTTTCTATTGTGTGTATTATTGTACACATAATTTAGCAAAAAAACGCAACAAACCTGAGATTTTTTTTAGTTGAGATCACTGCTATTGCAAGTCTTCATAGCTATGTGAAAGATAATGAAGCATTTGGAGCTGCTGATGTTAATTCAAACGAGGTTATGCTATGCTTCTTCTTTTCACTTCAGAAACAAGAGCTGAGTAAAATAGATTATGAATTCTGAATGAAGAGGATATGATCTGACACAATCCTTACAGTGTTTGCACTCTGTAAGGATAAATAAGGAACTAAGGAGACTTCATCTATAATACTTCAGGAAAATTAGCATCAATTCCTAAGAACTCTAGAGGCTTTTGTTTTGGAATCCTTATTGAAGACTTAAGAGCCCATTTTTTTCAATAGATCACTGCAAAACATGCATTTATTAAGAAAGCCAGAAATCATAAAATCAAGTAAGGGAGTTATCATAAGCACACTAAATTATCAAGCCATGTTCAGGTGATATTTCCCACAGTTTGACAGTCAACTTGTGAAAATCAATGAGTACTTAAAAATACAGCATGCAAGCTAACAAAAGTTTATTTCAATTTACTATAACAGAACTTCTCTATAGCATGAGACTGATTAATTAAAATATTCCTACTTTCTTAGACTATAGACTTTATTTTGTTTGGGGTTTTAAAAATAAAATTACACTAACTTTATGATAACAGTGTAATCTCTATATATTTCAAAGGACAACCGCAGTACCTGTTCATTAGCTGGTGGGGAAAAAAGGGGAACAGTGAAGAGACTCAGAATATACAAGGACGGTGCAAGATCAAAGCTGGTTGACTTGGGTTTAGGATAATTTATTTAATATAGACAAAAAATATTATCTTCTTCCAATATAATGTCTCTATTTTTTTAAATGTTTCCCTGTGTCTACCAGTTGATTATTTATTTAAAAGGCACTATGAAAAAGGGATCTGTCCTGTTGTGTGATTCTGATGCCCTGTATACTACATTTATCTGAGGATTTTGTATAATATCCATCAAAGCTATCACCAAGAATTTATGTCAGTTAAATTGTACCTGCAAAGCCATATAAAGAATCATATTTCAATAAACAAAAAACCCCAAACCCAAATGCTTCTACTACGATAAATATGATTAAGTCCTCAATGTGAAATTATTTCCTCTGTTGCACAGTCTTCCTTGTAATTTTGACAGAAATTTTAGACTATTAGTTAAATAACCCTCAGTAAGTAGTTACATGAAGCAAGGCAGCAAAAAGGAAGAAGGAAACTGGAAGAAACAGAAAAGGAAGAATGTGATAGCTGAAAAGACATAAGATTTGTGACACTGTTGACTTAACAAAATATTAGCTCTAAAAGTAAGACCTTCAATAAAGGGAAAAATCCACAGAATAATCACTGAGAGGATAGGGATAGGAAAAGAGAAGGCATATTACAGTAGCAATCAAGTAATCTATCTGATAATGGTATAGAGGATTAGCTATATTAGTATATCTATCAGGAAATAGTCTTGCTGTCTATGCAAATGAGAAAAGTCAGAACTGAGTATATAGGAAAAATCTGAATGGCTGTGGGTCACTGACTGCACTTTTTTCTGTCCCCTGAATGTGTGCAAACCTTCCTGTGCATCACTAGTGCCTCAGGAGCAAGTTACTCTCTGCCACACTGGAGTTGTCTCTGTTGCTCAAACCTGCTAGTTGTAACCAGAGACATCTCCCTGCTGCCATCCCCCAGTTTGTGGTTATTGATAAATGTCATATCTAGTAATCAAATAGCCCTAGCAGAAAAGGACTCAAGAGGTATAGAGTAGATCTGGGGCATTATACAAAAACTCTGAGAGGGCAAAAGAAGATAATTTCAGAAAAAAATCATGGTGATTCTTTCAGCATAAAAAAATGACCTTTTGACGAAGATTTTTTTAGAGCTAGATTATTTAGAGGTCTTATCTAGAAAATGCCAAATAAACATTCTTAAAAGGCATATTCAGAACAAAATGATGTTATATTTAGATGGACCCTTAAGTATGTAGCTTAGCCACTAATGAAACAATGAAAAAGAGGCATAACATTGTAGGTAATTCCATGTAGAATGTATTTAAACTGATCAAATTCAGCTCTTTTAAAAGACTTATTTCAGAGCTAGAAATTACATCAGAAGCACTTCAATAAGATGGAGAGATATTTTAATTCTGTACTTGGGGTACAGAAGAGAGACTGGAGCCTTCTCCAACTTTTTGCAGGAAGTCTGTCACACACCAAAGGACAGTGACTCAGCACACTCATCTCCATCTGTATGAGAAACTCTCCACCTCCAGGCATTCTCTCACCATACAGATAGGAAAAAAAAGTCACACTTACCTCAGAAGTAGATTTTTATCCAGAAAACAAGAAAGGTACAGCACTTGGGAAATGGATCATTATTTGCAACTGATATCCGTCAGCCAACTATCTTACTAATTCAAAACTCAGACATCCAAACAACTGGTTTAGGCTTCCACTGCATCTCTCTAGGGCAAGAGATCTGAGCTAACTGGATACTGTGATGTTTATATCTTGCTATAAAAATTATTGTGATTGTCTTTCAAGCAGTCCAGGCAATTTCAGATTTTGTAGGTTCCTTTTCCTCGGTTTTTAATTCCTTTCTCCGTTTACTGTTTTCTTGCTTTTTTATGGTGGTCATGTACATCTTTGCTTTACCTTCCACACTTACCAAAGAAATGAATGCTGTAGAAGAAAGTTAAATTAATTCTTTGAACTAGTATCCACTGTGGAGAAGCTAAAAGAGTGTCTTTGTTTTATGATAAAGACAGTAAGGGATCCATGTCAAAACCAAATGAAAGATAAATTCATCGTTTATAAGTGTAAATGACCCACATGTGAAAGTGGAAAAATAACCTCCACAAAGTGACAAAATGATGGCTTTTCAGATGAACTCTTTTCACTCAAGCTATCTTAGATTTTTTTTTTGCAGATAAATACCTGTCTGCAGACTGCAAAAACATGAGCTTATTGGTCAGAGAGCTGAAATGATTAGGATGTTTCCTATTTAATTCATAATTATGAATTAAATAGGAAACATCCATCTAAAGACTATGCTGTCCTTGTGCCTTCAACTGTATGTGCAGCTGCCAATTTAATCTGAAAAAGAATTGCATGCTTGGAGGTGACCAGAGGTATGGAATAGCTTTCTTACAAGAAAAAGTAGGTGACTTTACAACCTGGAAAAAACCTCAAAACAATAACTTCACAGAGGGGAGTTATGGTGCATGTGAATTACACAGAAAAGGTCATAAGTGAAAGTTCTGTTCAGTGCTTCTTACAATATGAAATACAGAAACATAAATGAAGGGATCAAGTCCCGGAAGAAGTATTGTCACAAGCAATATCCTGTACTGATACTTGCACAAAACCAAACCAGTTTACTGTGACATTTAATGCTGAAGAAGTCTGTTAAATTAATAAAATTAATGTCTATCAATCTCTGATATGGGAACTCACTGAACCATAAATTGCTTCAAGCATGAAGCCAGAGCAGGAGAAGGTAGGGGAAAGGGGATATATTTGGTAAGTCTTATCAAACCTTTTCCTCTTTTTGACTACTGTCAGAGGTAAGTGTTATTATAGATACTCTTCTACCATAGTTCAAAACACTTTTTATTCACTTTGGCATGTTCTTTTCTTCCTTTCTGCCTCCTATTTTTTCCTCCTTTTTTACTATATTTTTTCTCTGTCAGTGAACCAGCCTCACTTCCTGCTGAATGCAAGCACAACCAGTTTTGCTATGAAGCAGTTTTGCTATATTAAAAGTCATCTATAAAGGAAGTAGAAAATATTTTGCTCCTGTAACTTCATTTTTTTATTAAATAGAATTACAAAAATCACTAGATGAAATAAAGCACTACATGTGAAACACTTCAGTAAATCTCTTCATGAAGTGAAAAATGAAATTTTACCTGAAAAATTAATTCAAATCCCTTTGGATCCCATTGGATACATTGTTATTTTGATTAAAAGCTGTGTAAAATATCATAAATGAAGTGCAATGTTAAGGATTAAAATATCAAATTAGGAAGAAATGTTTCAACTTAGATTAGGTCTTTCTTAGTTTCTTTATTAATGATTTGAAAAAAAAAGGAAAAAACATCTTGTTGATGACATATAAGTGCTGGAATAAAAATCAAAAGTACAGAAAGGACAGAGCAAGGGAACATAATGACATCCAGAAAACAACAAGGAAATCTATTTTAGAAGAAAACTGAAGTGTTTGTGAAGATCATAGAAGACAGGTTGTGAAGCCCTTGAAAAGAGGTCGATACTACTCCCCCAAAACTGTATAAGAATAGTTCATAGATTAATCAGGGCACTGAATTTTGTTCAATATTCCAAAATTTTGGACAAGAAGATTGTGTTTTACCCTGGACAATTACTCCAACACTTTGAAGAGGAGCCTATGTTAATTTGAATTACAACAAAGAGAATGAAGAATGCCAGGTGGAGATGTAAGCAGGTTCTTCCACACTTGAAATATATGTGTTTATCAGAAATCAGACATGGTGGTGAGAGTTTCTTATGGATCATGGGTGAGACAGAGGTCATACTCCTCTATGCAGAGTGGGTTTTTCTTTGTTAACCTTAACTTCAAGGCAGACACAGGTGTTTTGAAGCTCATGCAATACATACTCACTTTGGTATATTTCTTCAAGGGGCTACCTGACAATCAGTAATGATGATAGAATCAGAAAAAGGTAGATAGCTGTCTGATAAAGTCCCATTGAAGCAAAAGTTTCTGGCTACTCAGAGGCTTGTGTCATGCATGAGATCTGATAAGACCTACATTATTTGAGGTGAGAATGAATGGAAAATTGCTATTCTTCTCTGCATGGATGATTATAAAAGAAACTGTATGTTATGTACTCTCAGGGAACTCTGCAGACAGGGGCATGGTTGGATGAACACTGAAAAAGAACACCATCTCTTATGAGTGCAGAGCTGTAAAGCACAGACTTGACAGGTCAGTGATCCTGGATAGCATGTACTCCAGAGACTTTCTTCAGGATACAGAACATTTTGTTGCTGAAACAAGAAAATTTCACTTCAGAGAACCATGTAGCATAGCAAATAACTAAGCTTAATTTAATAGAATAGTGGGTTGCATGATTGTACAAAGGGTTGCAACATCATGCCATATTTCAGTAAACTCATTCTTGGCTTTGTGTCCTGTCTTTACATCTATGTCCCATTTTTCATCGCTGTTGGCCCTTTTTTTTTTTTTTTTTTTTTTTTGGCCTGTTCCTTTGCCTTTCCTCATTTTCCTGTTTTGGTTCTGCTGTATATGTTTGTCAATTTTTCACCTTTCACACTTGTCAAAGTAGGCAAGGAAAAAGAAATTTTTTTAAAAAGGAGGGGACAGGGAAAGCCCCTGATGTCTGACAACTAGTGACTTGTCCTTTTAACTTGATAAGCTTAGAAAAGCTGGACCCAAAACTACAGAATTTATCAATTGTCCTAAATGTCTTGCCTTTCAGGAGATAACTACTGTATCCCTTCCGAGAGTGCCCCACAGTTACAGATGCTTTCCCTTCATGATATCATCCTAAACCTTAAACAGTTTTTCACCTCTTTGGAACATTCCATGTAACATTCCTTGAGAAATCCAATGATTCAAGTGGCATAACTAAAACCAGGCTTTATTAACAGATTTAATCAGATTCAAATCAGAGAAAATTTGCATAATATAGCATGCACAGTACTTAGAGAAATTTAAACCAAAAAATATCAGACAAGTTGCATCATCATGTGATTTTAGATTCCTTTTCATCTCTTTGACACTTTTTTCTGGCCAGTCAGTCAGAGAAATAATCTTCTTGCTTTCAAGTACCTGAAATACTAATTTTGTCTCCTTTGACTCAAATCTTGTAAAACCTTTGGTTAGCAAACTCATTTTTAAACACCAACAACCTGTTCTGTTCAAAAAAGGCCAAAGTATTACCTACTATACCTGTCCCATTGCTTGTAGTTACCCTGCTAGTCTGTGCTTAAAAATAAATAATTAAAAAAAACCAAACCTGTTCATTTTCCTGTTTCACCTTCATATTTTAAAATCGCAAGCAAAATTCCCTCTCTCCAATAACATCTGTCCTTGGTGCTGGTTTTAATGACCATGATTTTGCATGTTAATTGTCTTGGCAGGAGGTTACCACATTTTACATGTTAATTGTCTTGGCTTTTAAGGATGCAGAGTTTATGTAATTATTATAATTTATTCTTGGATTTAATTCTTGTCTGTCACATATGACTCATGAATGGATTAACTCTTCTGTCACACTTCTTCCTTTTCTGTCAGGGAGAGACAGAGAAGGAAAGACTTTAGAAGACATGAGCTAGGAAACAGGGAATATTTGATAAATTCTGACCTCCCGCAAGAAGGAAAGTTCCATTAAACTACTTAACTCATCAGCTCTTATCTTGCGCTATTGCTGAATTAGACTACCAAATTAATTTTATAGTAGTAAGTAATGGCAATATTGGTGACATTTTATCATACAAGGACATTTTCCTTTAAAATTTTTAATTTAAATAGAGAAACTTATTGGCTTATAAGTGCATTTAGCATTTTTTTTCCAGTACTCTAACTAATGTAAAAATGCAGTACTTTTCTGTGACCTTGTTGATCAAATAATAGCATTTATTTTCTGTTTTTTTCCCCAAATAATATTAATAATCTACTGCAAAATTAGCATATATTATTCTTTAGAAAGATTGGTATGAAAGGTGGAAGGTAAATGTCCATTGTTAATGAAAATTGAGGTGTAATAAGTATCCGTGATTGTTGTGATGTGAACGGTGTAGAGGATTGGAAGAAATAATTATTACATCTTCAGTCAGTAAGTCTCCATTGTATGAAAACATAGCTGCATGGAGTCACTGCAGTACCTCGTCAGAGACCTCCAGCCATTCACACCTTCTGATGGCAGATGTAGCTCTTCAGGAGTCCCTGATGCCTCTCCATGAGACCAGGGCTGACAGTCATTCCTTTTGCAGAAGATCTGCTGTTGTCAATGGGCTGTGTCAGCTGGTGAAGGAACTGTGGCAGGAAGTGGACAATCTGCTGACTCATTCTTGAGAATGAATGAGAGATTGATATATTGTTCTCATGAAAGGATACAGTCTCAGTAGTCTCAAACTTCCTCTGCAGTGGAGATGCAGTCATTGGTCACAGTCACCATGGCTTTATTAGTGGAATGTCCTGCTTGTCAAACCTGATTTCCTTTTAGGACAGAGTAACCCACCCAGCTGATCAAGGGAAGTAAGTTGATATAATCTTGATTTTCAGCAAAGCTTTTGATACTGTCTCTCACAAAATTCTTCTGGACGTGTCCAGCACACAGCTGGATAAACACATCAGGCAATGGGTGCATGGTGGCTCATTGGCTGGAAACTGGCTCACAGGTTGGGCACAAAGGGTTACAGGGAATGGGGTGGCATCAGACTGGGAACCTGTCACTAGTGGGGTTCCACAGGGCTCCATCTTAGGCCCTGTGCTCTTCAACATCTTTACTAATGACTTGGATACAGGACTTGAAGGGATACTACATAATTCTGCTGATGCTACTAAACTGGGAGGAGCTATTGACTCCCTCAGAGGCAGGGAGGCCCTTCAGAGAGACCTCGACAAATCAGAGGGCTGGGCAATCACCAACCATATGAAGTTCAACAAGGGAAGAGTGCCAGATTCTGCACCTGGGATGGGGCAACTCTGGATGTACAGATAGTCTGGGGAACGAGATGCTTTAGGTGAATGCATATTGCAAATTGTTCAGTCCATATTGTACTCTGTAGCATAATTATAACCTTGTTGGAATATGTCTTTTTGAGGAGGCTATTTATCACAGATCTCACTACTATAAGTAAAAAAAAAAAAGTGACAAATGTATGAGAGAAATATGGATTGATTCATGTGCATACATGTGGCAAATGTAACTTTTATCAAACTTCAAAGCTAGCATTTGCATTTATTCTTCTTAATTACATGTACATGGCATTCATTCTATAATGCACATTCTGAATTTACTAACCAAATGAGACATGTTTCTCCATGTTTTAGATGCCTCTGAAAAACAGCCAAAGTGAGGAGACTACATAGGATACTGTACTTGCAGACACTGTCAAGGTTAAATACAGATCAAGAGAGGCAGTTTTATCAATATATAAATAGCTAAGAGTTATAAATAAGAAATAAAAAAATAAATTAAATCTTTACTCACTGGCATAAAATCCACAAATTTAATAAATATGTCATGGTGGTTTATCAAAAGACAGAGAGGCAAAGCAGATTAACCTGTTTTCTTGAGCATGGCATGTGTTGCAAATTCTGACAGGTAGTGCTTGTTCCTCTACTGAATTCACACTTTTTATGTGTTTGAGTTTTTAAATTTAATTAAATATGTGTTAAAGTTTTTACATAGTAGAGATTTATTTTCCAGTTTCTTCCTTACAGATAATTGTAGCTGCACAGTTAAACTCCTACATTCACACCAAGAAACAGAATGGACTCATTACAAACCTGGGAATAAAACCCCACCAAAATATCATCTCTGGTTTGACATTGAAAACAAAACTATAATTGTTAGTAATAAAAGCAGGATTTAGTTTTCAGTGTTGTTCCCTTGCAAATGGGGATTCACTAAATTCCTCAAGAGAAATATTTCTTGGCTGAAATTCACCAGTGTGAACTGATTTTGTGAAAGGTATAGGTATTATTTAAACCAAACTTTCAAAGTTTTAGTTTTGCTTTGTATTAAAAAACAATTAATTCCTTTTGTTTATTAAAAAACACCTTTGGATTTACTTATTTCAGTCTAGATGCTGATTGATTTATTTACATTACAACTGCACTTCTCTTAATTTCTCCAGATTTTAATCTGAGAATATGACCACAGAGTGGGCCTGGATATACTCACCAAATCATCTATGGCAGGTGTCTCTGAGATTAATTATTTCTACCACATGCATGAAGGTGTAGATAATTAAGTTTTAATAATTTGAACCTAGGTTAAAAAATAATGAGCACAGTAAAATCTGACTAGATATGAAGCTCGAAGAGAATTCCATAGGTTCTAACACAAATAAGAGTGTTATCTAGCCAGGAGACTTAACTATTGCTGCTTGATATATGTGGTACAACACACAGTACTGAATTAAACTGCTGACAAAAAAAAAAAAAAAAAAACAACCCAAGTTTTTTATTTAAACTGGAATACTGCTACAAATACATTGTTCAATACTGTGTTGCATAGTCCCTAAAAAGGTCAAATATTTATTCAGAATCTCACAAATGCCTTCACTTACAGAAGGATTTCATCCAGTGTTCTAATATTCCAAAGAAATTTCTGAATTCATCAATGTTTTTGTTTTTCTCCTTCTGATTAAAGATAGAAATATCTTTCTCTCTCCTCCTCTATTTAATAATTATAAAAATCTTTCTACTTTATTTATCTACTTATTTCCTTCTATTTTCTTGTGGTTTTATTCTGCATCTATTCTTTCTTCTCTACTACCTTCTCCCTACTGCTTTCTCTCTACTGCATATTTTCCAGTATATCTTTATCACTTCTTTGTTTTTAGTTTTGAAAATGGCCATTAATGAATATTAACAAGTACAGCAGAGCAGAACAGATACATCAATTATTAATTTCTTGATGATGCCCCCAGTTCTTCAAAAATTTCTGTAGCATAGTTAATTAAGAGCCTATAATCACTGGAAATTTTCTTCCATTTTATTGACTGCTGCCTGAAAACGATGAAAAATTCTCAGAGATAAAGGGTACCTACAGGAGCAATAAAGACAGTAGGATTTTAGAAGGTGATTTCACTCTTTTTGCTTGTTGAGTTGTTTAGTTAGGGGTTTGTTTGCTTATTTGTTCCCCTCTTTTTTTTTTTTTTTTTTTTTTTTCACAGTGGCTGATATTTTTCTTTGTGTTTCTCTATCCGTAGTAACACTAGATCTTGTAACTCAAAACAGAGACAAGTTCAAAAGTAGCTAGGAGGGACAGTTACTAATATTTATGTAAGGAGAGAAAGGAATGGAAGGCATAAGATTTGGAATAATTTTAAGCTGAAGATAGATAGCTACAAAACACAAATTAAAAGAGCTAGATGGAGAGAAATGAGAAAGACAAAGACCTCCCTGTAGCACTGGCATATCTACTCATGTAATGGATTACATTTACCAAATACCTTGGCCTGAGATTTTCTTCTCAGTTTTAAACACTATATCATTAGTCTTTTTATATCAATCTAAACTTCAGATGATCTTTTACCTTTCATAGCACACATTTCTTATTTTTTGAGAGGACTGTGCCTCAAGTTCTCTAATAGTAGTTAATTTAAACCTAAAATGGTAGAATAGAAAGCTCAAGGAGGAGGCATTCTAGTAAGACTTTTTAGAGTGACACAAGCTTTCATCTTTCAGACTGCAGCCTCAGGTTCTGGTTCTATTTCTGGGAAGAAACAAAGCATCCTTCCTGTAGATGCCTTTTATGGCCATAGCCAACTCAAAGCTCAATGACAATGAAAATAAGCCTACTATGCAAGACCCAGGGGTAACACTTCTCAAGTTAGAACAAGTGAACAGGCCTGTTCACATAACAGATGGGAAGCAGGATAACTGTCCTTACTTGCTTGCATCACTTTCAATTCAATGCATCTGACTTTTCTGTTACAGGAGGACATTCCAGGACTGGCAGATCTGGCAGATTTTATCAACCTTAAGCTTGCTATTGCAAAGGTAAAGGATTTCTTCAGTAATGGGAAAATTTCAAGTTTCTTTTAATCTTTTGGCTTTTTTTCAACAATGATAACCTACCTTTTAAATCAAGCACCTTGTAAATTTTGTTTCTGAATATTATATCTCCTAGTGAGAAAACTAACAAACATAAGAAACTCCTAGTTTATTTCTTTAGATACCTTCTTATGAGTTCTTTATGATCTTTTTATATGTTATCTGAACTGCAGTTTTAAATAGTCTCTATGCTTCTTGGGGAAGCTAAAAAGCATATCCATTGTCCACAGTACTTTCCACAGTGTAAAGCATTTACCAGCACACAAGTTACAAGTATTAAGAGGGAAAATAACTCAGAATCAAAGAGTGTAGAGGAAATAAAAAACCTAAAACCAAACAATTTACTCATAGACTATGAAGTATTGTTACAGTAAACTGCAGCAAGAGTCAGAAAACCATTTGAGTACATTTTAATAGATCTTAACTACCGACAAAGTACCAGTTTTCAGATTATCTTCTTGCAATGAATTAGTCCACTTACTGTGTTTATAAAAAATTTTGAAAATAGAGACCACACTAGAACTAATCCCAATGTCATGGGTACTGGCTATTCAAGGTTCAGCTTCATTTACATGATAAACATTTCCACTGTGATATCCAACAAAAAAGAAAATTAATTAAGTCAGAAAAGGTCAGTCTTTTAAAAGTGGAGTGATGGAAGCAAGTGAAAGTATACCTTGACCATACATGGGCCTTCAGCAATAACTGAGTTGAGTTCCCAGGCATTACTTCCAAATTCCTTAAGAGGTTTTAATGTATATCCTCCTACTCAAACATCTTTAATGACCTGTTAATTATTGTCTTATCCTGAACTGAAGGATTGTGTAACTAAGAAAATAGGAGTACATGTAAATGAGATTCTGATTCTGTTATGATTCTTTGTATGAAATTAATTTTTTTTTGCAAGGTTTATAAGCTTTTTTTGCCAACATCTAAAAAAATTTGGTTTTTTGCCCACAGGTGTTTTGCCAACACCTGTTTATTCCTCCACTGTGACATTGGCAATGGGATCCACAAATGAATACTTTTAGGAAGATAAAAAGTTATCAAACCATAATTCATCTGGGTCTATTATTTATTGAGATATGATATTTATACTAATATTGAAGAGATGGTGAAGAACAGCAAGTGTAGGCTGAGAATATAAAAAGAACATTTTAAAGATGAAATGGAAGTATCAGATGATCACTAATAAAGTGTGTTTTAATTGGTAAGCAGAAAGAGATACAAGAAAAGAGACATTCCAAATCAGTTGTGTCTTTAAGGAGGAAACTGAAACTCCTATCTACACAAAGACTTAAAAGATTTAAATTCAAAGGGGAGGTCTAAATAAAATTTAAATAAGAAAATGCAAATTTTAACATTAGTCTTATAGCAACTGAGTAAAACAGAATGGAAATACAAATTAAGAAAGGAGTTTTAATAGCAACTACTTATCTTCCTGCTTAATACTACTCTTGTTATTTGGTCCTTTCATTCTAATCACACTTCTACACTCATCCACACTCTTGTGAACACAGCATCCTCATCACTAGAAAGAGACCCACATCCCCAGAGCATGGCTGTGTTTGCTTCCTGTGTTCCTCGAGTGGTCCTTCAGCTTCTGCTGTTCCTGCCCCTTTCCTTGCAGTGACCTCTAGTCTTTATTCTACCTTCATCCAAGCATCTCTGCTCAGCCAGATAGGTTGTCCCCAAATTGCTCATCCATGCACATGGATACACATGAATCAGACACTACTTTTTACAGGAAAAGGACATCATAATAAATTGCAAGCAGACAGTAAAACCCTCAAAAGGATCAGATGTTGCCATCATAACATCAACAACACAATAAACTTAGCTTAAAGAGCTGGTATCTATACAAGAATACCTACTAAGGCTGTCCCTGCATCTTGCTAGGCTGGATTTTGTCTGCTGCAGTAGTTATTCATGAAATGCCAGCAGTGACCAGACACGGATGAAGAGGGTTTTGAACCCTCTTCATGGTGCTTGCCATACAAGGATATTTTAGTCTTTTCCAAGTACACATATTATGAAATCCACCTACCCATGGACATTTTTGCTGGCATTCTTTTCCTGTTTTGATATTAAAATTTGCTTAATTTGCTGAGTTCACCATTTAAATGTTACAAATCTCCCCAGATGCACTTTTTTAATAAGTCCAAATTTGGGCTCCAGGCCTGCAAATTTACCCCAATTTTTATTTTTTGCTACAGGAAAGAGAACCTATTCTCTCAGAACATTTTTACATTGAAAAGTTCACCTAACAAATCTACCTTTGTTTTTTATTGCTTTAGTTATTTTATAAATGACTGCAACACATCTAATATTTCTCATGTGAAATGAAATGAAATGTGAAAGAGGTATCATGCTGTAAGTTATCCATGTGAAATGAATTTGATTTTGTCTTAGTTCTGAAATGTCCTTTTGGTCATATATGAAGATTTCTTCTTTATGGCAACTTTCATAATGAAAATTAACAGAACCCCTGTGCCTGCAAGTTTTGCAGACTTTTTTTATACCTGCTTTTGTTTGATATCTGCGGTAAGTCAAGAAACTGATTGATCATGATATTGAGAAAAAAATCTGAAAAATGAATTGATGAGATTAAGAAAGCTTTGTGCTGTCTTTATTACACTCTCTTGATCGTAATCACCAGTTGTTCAGTGGTGGAACTGACTGCAGTGAGCAGGTGATAGCAACACAAGCAGGTTGTTGGCTGTGTAAGACTGGGTAGCTCAACCCACCTGAGTTTTGCAGCAGTTTTCCCTCTCCCATCTGAGAATAAAAGCCATCTTTGTTCCCAGCCTGTTCCATTCCTTTTAGTTGTAGAGTGTTTGCAAGAGGCCCTACACACTACTTAAATTTTGGTTGAACTCTATTTTGAGGGCAAGTGGCATGTTGACCACCGAAGGACTCTTAACCAATGATGAATTGTTTTCATCATCTGATATGACATATATCTTTGTCAGACTTTATTGGAGAGTGAACTTTCAGTAAAACTGATACCACTTAGAGAGCAAGCAATATTATCTGCAACAACTACATGTTTTATTGTACCAGAAGTTCAGTATTTTCAATCAGTAACATTTGCAGTGACATTTAAACAATGCATTATACATTCATAGCTACATGAAGAAACTATGCAAAGCATATTAAACAGCCTTTCCAAGGAAGACTAAGGAATTTAGATGTTAAACTCCTAAAACTTACTGAATTAAAGAACCTAATTAATTTACACTTTTTAAAAACTTCAGATCAAATAAAGCATTTTGTATACAAACATTAACTGCAATTGCTCTGCTTTATGTTGATTTCTTAGACAAATAAAAAGTGTGAAATAATTGTGATAAATCGAGAATATAATTATGCATATCAACCAAAATTAAATAAAACAGGGTTATAGATAGATTCTGCAGTATTTAAGTTTTCTTTAAAATCAATATTTTTTATTAAAAATTACACATATGATGTTGCTGTACAAGAAATTTTGGGTTGTATTTACTTCTAAGTAATATGTATCTTATTCACAGAATATTCTGAGTTGGAAAGGACCTGCAAGGGTCATCCAGCTCTTAACTGGATGGTCTAGGTGGGGATTGAGCCCCTAACCTTGGCATTATTAGCACCATGCCCTAACCAACTGAGCTAAGCCCAAAGAATTCAAAATCATTTAAGATTAAAGTAATGCAGCAACTTCTGTGCCTATTGTGACTTTTAATACACGCCTCTTACATATCAAACTCTTCAGAAAAAGAAGCCTGGCAAAAGATTAAATTTATCATCATGCTACTCCCTCTACCATTTACTTGAAGCGTATGCAGTGTATTTAAAAAATTTAAGGTACTATTCAGCATTCCCAAAATGCAAACCATCAGAATCTCTTCTGCCTATGATTTGGCTGATCTTACCAATCCCTGTTTTCTTTCCTAGCTCTTTCCTCCCAGCCTTTGCCAATAGTAAGTACACTGAGTGGGCTTGATTTTTGCATTGACTGCCTTATTAAGGAAAATAGTAATTGCTACGAAAATGTTCCTTTAGTTACTACAAGGCTCAAATTTTTATATTTTTAGGGACTTTGAGTACTGCAAATAATGTAGAAGTTTTCTTGAGCACATATGTAAATGTTTAAAGCAAAACATTAACAGACTAAAATATAAGGTAGAATGTTAATTTAGGATCCAGTAAAGGCAAAATAAAACCAAACCAAAAACTACAGTTGAAATTAAAAAAAAAAATGCATCTCAACAAAAATCAGATACTTGTTGAAGTCTCTCCCTCTTTCCTTCCATCATGATTTGTATTAATGAGATTTATTTCTCAGCTGTCACTCTGAATATGGACTTAAAGAGCACAGTTACTAGATGGTAGTAAGTCACAACAGCAGTAAGCTGACTGCTGGTACCCAACTGTCTGGAATGCCTCCCTTTCTATTATGCCAGATATTTTGATTTTATGTGTCTGATCCATCATTTTCATCATTAACTACTAGAAAAAAATAGAACTAGAGGCACTGTTATAAAGAAGGAATATTTCAGTGTTAAAGTTTCCTCCATTTGGCTGACTTAAGCCAGGATTTAGATTTAGAACCTAAACTGTGGGGTTATTTTCTGCATGATCCAACATCCCATTGACAATTCTATAGAAGCTGCAGTTCTCATCCTCAAACAGTAAAAGTAAAAAAAGTAAAAAGTAAAAGTAAAAAATTGCTGGTATGAGCTTGCTCAGTGCCTTATCTCACTGGAAAGAGGAATCACTTTATTCTTTTCTACTCCTCCAAAGCGCTTAAGGATACACATCAATCCTCCATGATGGATGCTAGGTCAGCAGCAACTTCACAGCAAAAAATTTTATTGCAAAGCTGAAGGAGACAGTTAGGGGAGGAAAAAGGAATGAGGATGGTCTAGTTTACTATCAGCTGGAAATGGAACACCACACAGCCATTCACTCACTCCCCCCAAGCCCAGCAGGATAGGGAAGAGGAATGGAAGGGTAAATAAGAGACAACTCATGGTTTCAGATAAGAATGGTATAATAACTGAATTATAATGTTATAATAATAATGTAATGAAAAGGAAAATGAATTTTTAAAAGTGAGAAATAAACCCAAGAAAAACAATTGCTCATCGCCAACCAATGCCCAGCCGACCTCTGAGCAGCAGCCCCTGGCCAGCCTTCCCTCTAGTTTATATGGAAGCAATGGCACCATTTGGTCTGGAATATCCCTTTGGCCAGTTGGGGTCAGCTGTCCCAGCTGTGTCCCCACACAACTCCATGTGTACCCCCAGCCTGCTCATTGGCAGGAAGTGTCAGAAGCAGAAAAGTTCTTGACTCTGTCTAAGCACTGCTCAGCCATAGCTGAAGTATTGGTGAGCTGTCAACACTGCTTTTACCACAAATCCAAAACACAGCCCCAGACCAGCTGCTAGGAAGAAAATTAACTCTACCCCAGCCAAAACCATCACACAGGACAAGATCTCAAAACAAGTCACTCCTGTACTAATGAGAAACCTCTGTGAGCTTCATAGTCAGAAACACAGCCATTATGTTATCAAATATTTTACCAATTTTGAAGGAACATTGCTGCTTTGTACAAAGTTCATGGACATAATAATATGCCTGGAAGGTACCACTCAGGATCTTTAAACAACCTAAAGCAAAGATATTTCACTCTAGCTTTCCTCTCAGGCAGCTGATTTGGAAGTCCTGACAGAAAGAGAAAATTACTCTATTCTACAAAATTTTCTGAAAATCTTGTGATAAGCTTGGGAAAAGTTAAGACATTGTAAAAAACAACTCTGAAATACAGAAGTCAGCTGGTTTACACTGAGCTTTATTCACACTCCTTTGGTCTAAGACCATATGCTAGAAGAGACTTTTTTTCCTATATAAGGATTTGGGGTTTTTTTTTTGCTATATGTCTTTTCAGAAATTGTGAGTATAATACCACTTGAACTGTATAAAAGGAGTGTAATTCTGGTTTCAATATAGTTATAGAGCGAAGAAATCAGTAAGAACAGAGGTTCTGATTCATGTAAAACTATTGTTACTTTGAACAGAGTGTTAATTTCAAAAAATTCAGCTTGACAGTAAATTTGTTAAACACAGTCAATCCTGAATAAGGCATTCAGATACCACCAGTATTTTTGTAGGCATTAAACTCCTAGAGTTTTAGTTTGTGAAAGAAGTTAGATTTTTAATGGCTGTGAACAGATATACATATTAAAACTTTGTGCTTTTTCTCTAAAAGGGATTTCCATGCTGTTAATATTCCTATGATTTCTGTCATATGAGACAATATTTTGAATATACTGACGAATCACTGTTTGACTAGAAGGTATGCTGAACAGCTGAACTTTTAAGATTGTCCCTAAAAAAGAGAGCTGAGTCAATATCAGAAATAAACATATCTCTCTAGCCTTTTCACTCTGTTCAGTGCGGTTGTTTCTTCAGAAAATTACTTTGTTGAAACACTGACCTGATTGCAGCAATGGCAGAATTTTAAAGATTTCAGTGTCTAAAGTCAGCTAAGCATTTAAACTTATCCATGATTTTTCAGCCATTTCAAGCAGAAAATTTCCCAAAAATTTTAGAGGGGAAAAAAAAGAGAGAGTTCCATGCTATTCCAATCACTTTCTTTTTTGTGCCATTATTTGCATAATGAAATTACTTACTTGTTTTTTTGCTGTTTCATCTCAGTGTTCTTTCACCAATTTCGCTAAGAGTATACAGACAGGCACAAATTAAACAAGACTCACAGAGGTGAGTTTTATGCTTCTTTCTCTAAAACAATTTACTGCTGCTCAACACAATGTGCATGTCAGGGATTTTCTTTGTTTCGGATCTACTTCCAAATTAAACTAAGGTAGGAAATTCAAGTACTTGGATTAACCTTGTTATTACAATTTTGCAAACTCTAAACCTTGAAGTATTATATAAGTACAAATGGCATGATCATTGATGGAGGGTGAGGGGGCAAATTTAAAACCATTAGTTACAATAATTTTTCTTAAGTATCTGATTTCAAAGATTTTTGTTCATGTTTTCGAAGTTCTACCTACAATTCTGAGACATATTTCTATAAATTTCTTATAACAGTGCAGAAGAACAGCAGTATTGACTTATCTGTGAGATATTCATGAATATTTGTTAATCAGAAATTGTATCTTTCAGCAAGAAAATATTTCTTCTTAAATTTATAAATATTTCATGGGTCATTCACAAACTGCCTTGACTTCTGAATGGTCAGGTGGTCTCTGCACAATGGATTTAGCGTAACGTCACTGCTCAGGGGGAAACTAAAGGATTTCTTGGAAATCAGGGAGAAGGAGGATCAAAGGATGTCCTTCTAGACACATTATAGCCTCCTCACCCACATTTTCTCTTGTGCAATTGCAGCTATCTGCCTTAGCAGGAGAAGACCAGGCTGTTATAACTCTGGGAAGCAGCAGCAGAGCCTTAAGGCTTGTTCACACATCCCCCTCTGACTGCAGCTGTGCAAGCAAAAAAAAAAAATTGTTTTGTTCCAGCTTGCCTCCAGTCACCGTCGTTTTAACCTTCCCAACTTCATTTGACCTGAAGTTTAGCAGGAAGGTTCAGATGAGTGGTCAGTTTCTAGGGGCAGTAAAGTAACCTCTGTGGAAAGGGACAGTGACAAAGAGCTGGTGAGGGAGTGAGAATAGAAATTTCCTCAGACAGAGTAAAATGATGGGTCAACAGCCTTGCTAAACAGGGATTTCTCCACCACTTTGAACTTCACCACTAAGGCTAAGAGCTTGTCTCTATTTCTTCATTTATGTCTTGTGATTCACCACGGGTAAATTAATGCAGAAAAAAAAAAGGTAGTATTTTCAAATGGTTTTTTTATTAAAGAATTGCCAAAAAGTCTGTGCTTTTGAATGCTAATAGGACAATATCTGGATCTGATAATATCCTGAATGCTATGAAAGTTTTCATCTACTTTTGTGGGAACTTTGTTTGGATGGATTTTAGTGAAGTCTTAGCTTGCTCCTTTCAAATGTTCTGTAAGTATTCAGTGCTTAAACACTTTGAAAATGTTAGCCTCTTAAATTTTTTGAGATTGAAGATTGAAAGAAAAATTTGTTATCTGAAGGCATAAAAAATCCATGATTACACATACTTAAAAATATCTTTATTTTAAAATGTAAGGGGAGGAATGAATTTTGGAGTTATATGCTAGAAATACAATAACCCAGTCTTTCAAAACATAAAATAATTCAATCAGCACCAGCGACTTATTAAAGTGGAATGGGTTTGAAAATAATTAGTACCCACCAGAAACATCTATGAATTCAGTTCCTGAATGCTCGTACCCTTTGATTTGAATTGAGTTCAATGGTGAAGAAGCCTTATCATTCTTGAATAGCAGATAGGTACTATACTTTGCCATTTCCCTCAAAAACCCCAATAAGCTATCAGGAATGGATAAAGGATTTATTCTGACTGTTTCATGAGACAATAGCCTTCAACTATTTTCTACAGATGCAGGATTTTCTCACAGGACCAATGCACAGACAACCAACAATTAACTTTTTCAGGTGTCTAGCAGCCATAACCAATTATGTTTCAATGCAGACCTCTTTACCCTCTTATAAATAAAAAGGGAAGATGCTATAATAATGGAAAGCTGAAAGAGTAAATACAAGAATTCTTTACTAACATGATAAATAACCTATTCCCTATTCAACTGACTTTCATGTTCAACAGATTTTGTCTTGCTGATTGCAAATAGTCAGTACTCTGAAGCAATATAATTGGGACTGAAATGCCTACAAGTCTGTCTGATCTGCTTTTCTCTCACACTGGTTTTGCCATTAATTCCTTCCCTCCCCCCAGCTTTTCTTTATCCTTCACTGCCTTTGCATGCATCAGAAGTGACACACACATTCTCTCTGATGCTAAGGTTAAAATTTCCCACAAATGAAAATTAATTACTTTTAGTTAGACAGTCTAACCCTGCCCATGTCACTAGTCACTCTGCTACAGACTAAAAAACATGGGTCAGCAGGGCTCATTGCGGATTCTCTATCGCAATTAAAATCATTTGAGTACCAGAGACATAATCTTGCCTGCCTGACTCATATGGTATGACTGTCATCTGAGCTGTCATGTGGGTATGAGCTTCCACAGCTCAAGTAAATAAGACTGTAGCTACTTTGGGGATTCTCCTACTGGCAGATGAGTTCTTTGGTGAAGGTATTAACACATGCACTCACACTCAGTGTAGCAGCCATACTTCTGTGAATGATGTTAGACACGTGAGAGATGCAATTATTGTGTAGCCCCATTTAATCAGTTATGTAAAAAGGCTGATACAGCTTGACCCATATTAGCAGAGAGCTGTCTTCTACTGCAGCGGGGCACTAACTCTGTGTGTCTGTGTCTGTGTATGTGTGTATATGTGGTTCTGCTCAGTGCAAATGCCAAGAACCACAATCATGGTACAGCTGCTGCTTGTGTGCCTGTGTTTTCTCTAGAGAGGCACTGGTGGCCATCCTCACAGAGCTGTCATGATCTGGCTCATCTCAGACAACTATGGCTAGACTGAGCTTGTTTGCTTATACTTTCTGTTTGTTGATCTGTCCTTTGATATTTAAACCTCAAATTATCACCATGCTTCTAAATTATAAATGTTTAGCCTCTTTCTTGCCACTGTATTTTATCCTAAGAAGTGGTCTTCCTGTCACTAGGGGATGAAATACACAACTTTAACTTGAGACTAAGCAAGACTGAGTATGTCATACTTTCTTCTTGACACAGTTGGTTAACAAGAGGTTTCTTCAGTTCCCAGGCTTGATAGATGCTCTCCCTTTTCAAAAATATAGTACTTTCCTCAGAATCAACTCTAAAGCCACATGGTTTCCAAATCAAATGGGCTCCAAAAGCCATCATTATTTCACAGTGATCCTTGAAAGGAAGATAGAGTCGTCTGAGGTGTGTGGAATTCACCTACATATTAACATAAAAAGTTTGTGGTGAATATATTGAGTTTTGCTGGTTTCTGCAGCCTGCATAGAGGTGATCTTGGCTTCTCTAGCTAGAAAGCAGTTAACACATGACTGTTTTGTCTACTGCTCCCACACAGCATCAAGGCTCTCTCTCCATAATTCCCCCAACACCAGTAGGATGAGGGTGGACAAGAACTTAGGAGGGGATACAATCCAAACTGACCCAAACTGACCAAAGGGGTATTCTATACATCCAATCAGCAAAAAAAAAGTGTTAAGAGAAGGTTAGGAACATGGGAGGGAGGGAGGGAGAGAGTGGATGTGTTTGTGTTTTGTTATTATGACATTTGTCTTCCAGACAAATTGCTTCATGTTCTTAAGATCTAATTCCTGCAAAGTGGCTGGACATTGTCTGCTGAGTAAAAATAGAGAATAATTCTTCTGCTTTCCTTTGCTTTTGTGTGCAGTTTTTGCTTTTTCTTTATTAAACTGCCTTTTTCTTGACCCCTGAGTATTTTCTGTCTTGTTTACTTCCCACCCTCTTGCTGAGGGGAGGAGTGATAAAAGAGCTTGGTGGGCACCTGGCATCCAGCCACGATCCTCCCACTACAGGGTACAATTAGAAAAGTTTAAAGGAAAAAACCTCAAATATTTAGTCAGCCTTACAATTTTATTCCCACTCTACTTTTGTCTCTGCTTTTGTCATTGCTTTTTCTTTAGTGTGTCAGGATGTAAAATTGTCTTATTTTATATTCCATGATACACACTTCATTATATTTTCAGACCTCTCATTATGTCTTGCTACCATTTAAAGGCAACAGGCAGGTGATCTATGGAACACATGGACCTTGTAAGACCAAAGTGCATTTCCTACTCTAGCCAAGGCACTGTCTTACTGAATCCCGCTTTTGCAACCATAATTCCAGTTGACCTTGATAAATTAATTCCTCAGTTATGAAATATAGTTTTGCAGGAGCCACAAGTGATGTTTTATAGCTGTTAAGGAATAGTAATTTTAAATTTTAACTTTAGAGATTTTTATTTGATAACTGTCCAGAGTGCTTAGGATGCTTCCAGTTATTTAATTCAAACTTTTTATTATTTTCTTCCTGGATATTACCTACTGAGAAAACTCCATTTATTTTGATTTTCAGGTGAGCATGAATTCATCATAGTCTGTGTGTTTATTTCATTTCATTTGTCTTTCAAAGTAGTTTATTTACGAGTGTAAGCTGTTTTAGTTGTAGGCTGATTAATCTTGTCATCTGCTGCATTATCATATAGTCAAATGATAGCAATATTCATTCTGACTTTATGTTTTGGATATAAACATTCATTATTTCACAAATTTTTCCCCCTTATCCTCTTTATATGTAAAAATTCAAACATACACTTATAATAACAAAAAAATGAAAAAGAATATCTGATGATGATGCAAATATAAAAAGCATTAACGAGGAAAATTTGTCTAAATTTTGCAACACAAAAAGAATTAAAATTGAAACAACATAGATTTAGGCACACCAGAGATATTTAAAAACAAATAGCAGCAGGACTCAATGGGTCACAGCGGAAATGTAAAGACACATAAACATAGAGAGATTCAAGTTCACAGCAAAAGAAAAGTCCATAGAGTTGAAACTACTAGTCAGTGCAGTTTTAGACAAGGCTGTTCATGCTTGTATTAGTATGTGCTTCTACCAAACCTGAGAAACTATGTCCAATATGATGGGGGAGGGGAGAGTGTGGAGCAAAGAATTGAATAATGTAGACTTTGGTTTAGACTTCACCAAAGTCTTCAATCAGACCTTGGATTTCACAGAATGACAAAGCCAAAAACCAGCAAGGGAATTGCCTTTTCAGCACCACAGGCACAGTCACTTCCCCACTGTGACTCCCGTGGGCTGGCACAGCTCTGCTCTGATGGGAAGGTGACCCTGACTGTACTACTGTGGGTGAGTATACTGCTATAGCATTTCATGTGAGATTGTTATCCTGTGCATATGCTCAGAGGAGTTGTTGCATTAGCTATGGGCTCCTGGAGGCTCTCTGTTTCCCCACGGGTTCCTCTGGTTTGGGAAAACCCCCTGCACCACACTGGAGAGCTCTGCTGTGAATTGTGCCAGTACCAGAGCTGCTCACTTTGGAGACTGAATTTCTCTGATCCCTGGGAAGCAATGGGCTGCTGCCTATTGCAGTGTTTCATGCACTGTTTTGCTCATGGCCTTTAGATCTTACAACACTAATTAACTCAGTAAGAGGGAAAAAATAACAGAAAAAAGAAAAAACAGACGAGCAATATTATCATATCTTGTGAGCGGATGAGTGACTCATCCTGAGGTAAGTCTGTTTTCCTCATCCAGATGTGAAGTAAGGTTGTGAAAGATTTCAAGAGTAAGTAACATTCTCAGCCCAGATATTCAAATGCTTAGGTAACTGGGGCACTGCATGGATCCTCATAAATGTAAATAATTACTGCCAGATCAGGAATAATAAATCCAAGCAGCTCCCATTGAAATCTTGCTGTATATTCCAGGTTAAGAGTACAGTGTGCAATAGCATATTTTAATGGTCAAATAAATATTAAAATTGCCTATATATTCTTGAGAGCTATTTACATGCACTTGTAGGCACTCATAATGTACTCTTACCATAGGTCTGTTCTAAAATGAGCTTCTAATAGACAGAAATGCTTTTTTCATGTTATGCAAATCTACTTTTTTAGTTGTGTGTTGAGAAACAATTCTCAGTGCTTGATACAGCCATAAAAGAAGGCGAAACAGTATTCTGTAGTTCGTTTTTTAAGGAAACTTAAAACAAAACAAAAAGTCATCAAGTTAAGCTAAAACTGAGAACAACCCTAATGAATCTGAAGTCATGGAACCATACTATTGAAAACATACACATATATTCATATTACCTTTGTGACATTTCTCTGTTATATGCCTTTTTACCTGTCTCTTTGGCACAGTAAGAATTTAGGCCCTGTCACACAAAAAATTGTAAAAAAATAATTTTCTTTAGTGACACAGTGTAATGACATGAAGTCTTCAAAATTCTGTTGAAGGAAATGATGAGACTAAATCTTTTCTGGCATAGTAACATGGTTAGTTATGTGACAGAAAAGTAAAAGGAATTTTGCTGTATAATTTATAGCCAACTTGATTTCAGTAGTACAGGGCCATGCTCCTCATTTAAATTTTATGTATGTATTTATGATAGGCAAGTCATAGATAGTAGATTATTTGGTGCCTAATACTGACCTTTATCTCAGTGTCAAAAAGATGATATGAAGTGTTCATGGCACTCACTGAGTAAAGTTTAGTGGAAGAGAGAAGTTACTCCCCACTTTTATGAATCACAGTCACAACAGTGTATTTCCAATTTTTAGGTACATTAGTTGTAAGAAAATTAGATTTCCTATTTCAACTAATGGTTTAGCTATATAATGTTCTCAATTTTAAGTAGCTCTGGTTCCAGTCCACCAATTCCTTCCATCTTATTAATATTTAAATTCAATAACTGTTTTAATCCTATTGATTTGTGAACTTTTTGTATTTTAAATTGAGTCTCTTGTGAAGATTTAAATTACATCTTTTGTCTTCTCCATTTTCATTCCAGACTAATGCTTCCATGGGAACATATGAGAGAGGAAACAAAAGCACCTCAAAAAGCACAGAGATTTCTGTTGATGGAATTTCTCTCCAGCACATGGATAAAATACAGAACAATTTCATTATTTTTATGTATTACTATCACCATAAAATAACTATTTTTGCAGCTTCCCTAATAGGTCAAATTTGCTTCAACTATTTAGCTACATTAAAGTAAATTGAATTAAAATAATAAACAATCCTGTGAAAAACCTGGTAACAGAACAGGAACTCTAATATTTCAGCTATTTATCTCCAAGTCCACCAGAATTCCTAAAAGCCATATCATTCAAGAATAATATGATTAACCATAAAAATTTCATGTGTTTTCACTATTATTTTGAGGTTTTAAATCTCTGAGATCTATTTACCCCTCTGCAATTACATAAAATTAGATTTAGTAGCAGGGAAAAGAAATCAGGATCAATAAATACCAATAAAAGTCTTTATCTCATGCTTAAGCCAAACTCTTTTGAAGATATAAAAAAAGTAATATTTCTTTCTATTTTTTCACACACTTAATAACTGAAACAGAGCACCTCAAATGACTGTATTTTGCTGCAGAATACGCATAATTTAAGAATAACACAGATATATCCTAATTTTTATACTGGTGGGCCAAGAAAGCATTAATCACATATTAATCAAAGTTGTTGTCATGACAAATTTGTTTATATAGCGTGCAGAAAATAACATGACGTAATTTTTTTGTATTCTAAACAGACAAATGTTATTAAAGTTGCAAAAGTCTAGAACCTAGAGGTTAGAAAATGCAACCTTACTTTTCCCCATTGGTGCAGACAACTTATACTGGAAGCTCTAATTCTCTATTTGCATAGGCTTTCTTTTTTGACTCATCCAATGGACCATTATGGCTGTAGCTATAACTGACAAGCACAAGCAATCATCATTCCAGCACCTCCTGTCTGTGCCTTAGTACCATATTCCAGCACCTTATATCTCAATCTGAAATTCTGCACACATAGATTCTAGTTAGAAGTGTGAAAAGAGAATCACACATGTGAGCAAAAGCTGAACCATCTCCTCCTGCAAAGGATTGCTCTGCTATAGAGCTTTATGTGGCTGCATGCAGGAAGCTTTCCCACACCTTCTTGTGAGATCCCTGCCACTGTCTGCTTTTGAAGAGCTAATGATAGCTCAAGCAGAGCATGGGAGAGTTCAGAAATCATCTAGCTTGCACAGGGAGATGACCCAAACTGGACTGTAAGGAGGCAGTCTGTTAAAATGATCTGGTTTGTGACTGATACCTAATAAAAGCCAGGTCTGCAAAAGGGCAGATGAAGCATCTGATGTCCAGCAGCTATACAAACAGAGAAGATTTCCTGTTCCCTCAAATATTTTGTTAGGCCCTCAGGAAGGTTAAAGGTATGGAGCTGACCTGAGTCTAAAAGCCTGATCTGTGTAACATTTCATACTATCTCAGCTGCAGCCTGAAAGAGTCATGTTACTTTTTTCTTCGATGGCACAGTCACTTTCATCCTAATCGGAGGCAGTGTGAGCCTTGGGTAAATTAAGAAGGCCTGTGCTGTTTAGACAGACTGCTGCAAGCACTTCAGTGAGACTGTGCTGAATTAGTTTTGGCTGGCTGTGGTTCTAAAAGAACATTCAGAGACAAAATCAGTTTTTAGCTCCAAGCTACAACATATAATTTATGCTTTTAATTTCAAATTCTAAAATGTGGCAGAAGATGTGGGGGAAGTTGAAGCAAAGAGTTGGCGGGGTGTGTGTGGGGGGGAAATTACTTGTCAAATGATCTTAAGCAAGGATATTGATCTGACATTAATTGTGACTTTTTTTAATATTCTGAAGATGTAAATGTTTGTAAAAATGTCAGGTTTTTTCTTCAGGTTAAGTGCAAGACATAATTCAGATCAGATTCTGGTTGCATCTCATTTCGCTACTGAAAGATGAGTGAAAAGAGCATTTTTTCACAAAATGCTACACATCCATATATTAAAACCACGTAAGTAACTTTCCATCCAAAGTCTTATTTTCAGTAGTGAATTAGAATTGCATACTATGCTGAAATCCTAACCTCACTGAAATCAAAGCTCGGAGAGGAAGGTGATTGCTTCCATGTAAAGGGGGAGAACTTCTAAAGGGAAGAATCTTCAGCCTAGAGTACATGTCAGTACTGGAAAGACTATCAGAGAGTTAATACTCCCTGAAAGAAGATTCAGCCCCCATTTGTACACAAGGTGTGTGATCTAATTTCTCAAACTTCATAGAAAGTTACTAAAACATAGATAGGAAATAAAGACAAATATGCTACATCATTACTTGCATTAAATGGATGTATGTACAAGGAAGGATGTCATTGGTGATGTGCTTATTTTTCATATTATTCATTATTTTTATCATACATTCATTTAAGTATTTTGCAATTAATAAGAAGTGAGTGAAACCATCCACCATAATAATCACTCAAATATAAATTAGTTTGTGTACATCAGGGTGTCTGCATGCACTCAGCAGACCCCATGTACATTCCACATTCCTTCTTTGGCAGTCTGGATCATAGATGATTAGAAAAATAATACACTATTTTATCTTTTAATCTTATACATTTTATATATTGAAATTTAAAAGCATTGGAGTACACAGGATTTACAGCTGGGAAGGCAGAGGGACAGAATTAGAGAGAAAAGGGTCTCAAAACATTGACAGCAATACCTGGATGAGCACAGAAATTCTTGGGTTTCAGAATTAGATTGATCCATTAGCTCATACTGCATTGTGCCTTCTGTTCATGAATATTTCTTCTCCATCCTCTAGGAGGAATTACAGGCATAAATTTTCTATGCACTGGTGAGAGAACTCTTTCTTTCATCTTAGTGAATACACATCTGCTACCTTGTGTTCAAACAGATTGATTCTTACTTTAAAGAGTCGTTGTATTGCATTATACAAGAAAGCATTGTGTGCCTTGAGTTATATTTATGTGTGCTAGAGCATGTAACAAATACTGTAAGGATATGAAAGATTGATAACAGGAAAGTTATGACACTTCTTTTTTAAAAAATCATTTTTCAATATTTCTCATGACTTGTTTCTCTTAAGAATTCAGTATGATCCATTTCATGGCTGAGAGGTATAATTCTATGATGCAGGGACAGTTGCAGTAGCTCATATTCTCTTTTGTTATTTATATTAAATATCTGATCTGATTGGTCCTAGTTTCAATTCAACACCAGTTGTGGTTATGCTAAAGTCTAACTAATTTAATACAGTAGTAAATATTTATAAACTTCGCAGAGCCAAATAAATGTCACAATATGTAAACCTGAAAGCCATTTTTCCCAAATTCTTAGATTTTTCATTCTCTTGGTAGGATCTATTTTTCTTTATTATTATTTATTTTTTTTTATTTACAATGTTTTTGAAAGCTGTCCTACATTTCTTGGCCATTTTATTGGTCCATAGCTGGGCAAGTAATATGAGTTGCTCTATAAGCATTCAGCTTCAAAGAATAAACTTCCAACAAGTTCTCTTGGCCTGAGATCAGACATCAGAAGCATGTTTTCAAGCTGAACACAGAGAAACAGAAGCCTGTGTTACTGGTGCACTCCCCAAAGTCAGTTGGGTGCCCAGACAAAATAACTTGCAGAATTCTTAGTGCCTGAGTTTGGTTCACTGGACACAACCTAACAAGATGCTCAGGCATGCTTTAACGCATTTAAAAATGCTTCAGTGGCTACCCGTGTACTTAAAATTGTGCCTACGTGCATGCCCAAGTATGCTCCTCAAAAAAGTTCTATCTTTAGTAAGGTAATGACTGTTTCTACATTAGATGTTCAATTTCCCTTGAGACTCCACTGGAAAGGAAAAAAAGGTTTTGCCAAAGTGGGATTTAAATCATACACATCAAGATCCTAATTTATCCTACTCTGAAGAAGCATTTCTCTGTTCCTCTGTGGAGTGTAAATAGGAAGACTTGATGGACTAGCATATTAACTTTGATATCTAAGTACATATCTTTTGCCAGTGTTCAATATCCTGTAAGATTCCTGTTATAGCAATCTGGCTAAAAGTCCGTGTGGGAGTGGAGAACAAGAAATGGCGTCATAGGCACTCCGAGTGCTACAGCTATGTGTGACTGTCTCCAGCTGTGGCTCAATTAGATAATTTTCAGAGATCACGCAACACTTACCCAGTGTGTGTGTGTGTGTGTGGCCTTCATAATTCAAGCAAATTTCTGCTCCTTTCTTGCCTACACACAAAAAATTGCTTCATTTTTTTCCAAAGTGATGTGTTCTTAATATAGTTGTCATTACTTTAAATGCTTTCATAAGAATACTGCATTGTGTGGCAGGAAGCAGAAAGGAGGCCAGAAAAGAACACTGGATGAAAAGCAGATGAATGGAAGTTCCAGTCCTGCTTTTCAAAAGATGGAACAAAGTTTCTTTTTCTCAACAAATTAAACCAGCATCTCAATTAATTCTATTAGAGATTCACAACAAAAAGTCAACAGAAGCATTGAAAAAAACCCACCTGCTCTAACTTTAAGGCACCTATGATGGTTAAATGAGTGTACAGGAAGGAAATAGTACTGTGCTGCTGGGAAGCAAGAATTCCTGTCCTGAGTGTGGGTATAGCACAGTCAGTTGTCACTTCTGGGCTGTTTGTTTCCTGCCACATCCCTCTTCCTGAGGAAGGATAGCCATGACACATTTCCATCAGGGATAAAAGTTGTACAAAGACAGTTTCTTTCTCTTTCCCTATTGCTTGTGTCCAGCCCCTCTCCTGTAATTCACTGATTTCAGTTACTCTGATGCAACTGTACTTTTTCAGTTGTCCCATAAGCCAAATCAGGAATCTGACTTGGAAAACCACTTCCAAACTACTTGTTTAGTTCAAAATGTTTCACTAATCTGATTTACAGTCCATCCTGAAGGCAGCCAGCTAAAAAGCAAAGGTCTAAGTGCACAGCCTCCTCAGTGAGAAGGACAGAATGAGCAGGGAGCTCTGCAGCCAGCTTCACCCTTGGAGGAAACTGTGCGCAGCTGCCGGCATCATGGAAAAGACAATCATTATTCCTTAAATAGCCCCCATTTTATGCTGCAAGTATGTGCCTACTGTTGGACTAGATGACCATTGTAAGCCCCTTCCAACTGAAATAACCTCTGTTCTTCTGTAGTAAGTTAGTGTTTGCAGAAATAGTACTCTTACTATTTCTTGGACAATAGCCTATCAAAAATAGTCTTTATCGGTATGGAATTAGTTCTGTGGATTTGTTTCCTTGTTCATATTCTAATCTCAATGCCCCTAAACCTGTATTAAGAATTTAGCACATTGGAGTTATCCATACTCATGAAATCATATTCTTCTGTGGTTTGGGCAGTCAAACTTTTGAAGGCACTTTCTAAGGGATATAATGTTAGAAAAACTGCTGTTAAGCAGTATAAACTTACCTTTCCCATTCTGGTTGTCATGTTTTGCCTTGAAAAGACAAAAAATGAGGGCTACAGGAATTAATAAAAGATTTATACAATTCTTCTGATATATAATTTATAAATTATGTAACAAACTTAGCTGTTTGTTCCAATAATGAAGAGCACAACCATGCTAAAAAATAAGTTAATTAAGTTTACTGAGAAAATATAAAACCTACAACACAAAAGAAGATATTCAAGCAGATTTGCATTATTAGATGTGTAGAACAGATAACCTTGTGAAGGAGAGAGAGCAGAGAGATAATAACAGTGCATATCTACATATTTATCTTATTTTCTTTCCCTATAAATACCTTGTAAGATTTATTTGTATTTTATAGAGGTTCAATATGAAAAACAATATGAGTTTTCAGAAAGATGATGGTGAAGGATAAAAATGTGTGTTGAAGAGTGAATTTTGGTACAATAGTTATTGAATGAAGTTGCAGTCAATTAGAGGGCAGTGCCCAAAAATTTCTAGTTAGAAGAAGAGTCAGAGTGCACAGTTATGTTTGAAGTAAGCCTTCAGCTTTGATAACTGAGGGACGTGACCAGTGGAAAAGCCCAAAGTAACAGGAAAAACAAAGTAACTAAAACTTACTCCACAGGTATACCCTGCTGGTGAATGAATTTATTTCTCCCCTTTTTTAAATTTTGTTTTCATAGAATCATAGAAATATTTGTGTTGGAAGAGATTTTAAACATCATCTAGCTTGAATTCCCCTGCCATGGACAGGAATGTCTTTCACTTGCTCAAAATCTTATCTAGCCTGGCCTTGAACACTTCCGGGATGGGGCATCCACACTTTAGCACCCCTGAGAAAACTTCAATTTTGTACCTAATATTTACCATAAGAAAACATATATATATGTGTGTATGTGTGTATATAAACAAACATAAAGAATTTTCATCCTTTATTTCTTCTGCTGAGATAAGTTATTCCCAAATGAACCGAGTAGTATTGTGTTACCTTCATTTCCTAAGAAAAATCAGTTTCATATGTATCAGTCAGCAGGCATCTTTTTTAGGCTCTGCCTCCCAAAATGTGTCTTGACTTTTGCTGTCTTCTTCAGTCAGCAAGCGTGGGTGGTAGGGATGCTGTTATCAGCTGGTCCATCACTGAGGATGATGCTCCTGTGACAGGTGCAAATGTGCATTTTATGAATTAGTAAGAAATACTGAGGAACCAGCTTCTGACACAGGGCATGAGACGGCTTTGGACATGGACATGGGGCAGCTCAGAGGACACAGGCACTCACAGAATCTCAATATAGTAACCATAATTTCTTACCCCAGGGGCCACACAAAGCACTATTATCTATCTATCTGCAGAACCAAAGTCTAGCTTAATTTTAAGACAGTTTTTGCCATCTCTTGGGGTTTTTTTCTCTCTTCATAATTGCAAAAATATATTGATTAGCCATGCAGTGACCTCGTCTTTGGAAAATGCAAGCACTTTATTGTGTTTGTGGGTTTGTGGAGTTGTTGTTCGTGGGTTTTTGGTTTTTTTTTTTTTTGTTAGTGCAACATGGAATACATGAGTATTATGTACTGAGTCTTGCTGGGTTTTGAGCTTAATGAATAGTTTTACTTTACAGCTTGCCAGTAGTTGCCATCTTTATTCTCACAGAAAGTGAACACAGTGAAAAACTCCAATCTAGATTTTACCAAGTGTTTTTCATTTGTCAATATCATAAAATTAATAAATTGGCCACCTATGCCAGTGAATAAAATGTATACATCTGGAACTTTCATAACAAAGAGTGAGTCTAGTTTCATAATCTTCAGCCCTCCAGTACCTGAATGTATCCCACAAGAAAGATGGAGAGAGATTTTTCACTACAGCATGTAGTTACAGGACAAGGGAGAATGGGTTTAAACTGAAAGATAGATACATTAGATATCAGGAAAAAAATCTTCTCTCTGAGGGTGGTGAGACACTGAAACAGGTTGCCCAGAGAAGCTGTAGATGCCTCATCCCTGGATGTGCTGAAGGCTGGGTTAGATGAGGCTTTGAGCAACCTTTCCTAGTAGCAAGTGTCCTTATCCTTGGCAGAGAAGTTGGAACTAGATGATCTTTCATGTTGTTTCCAACACAAGCCATTCTATGATTCTATGAGTATATGACTTGTTTTCATCAAATTTAGTAAATACTTCTTTCTCCAGATTCTAGATAGAAAGGTTAGAAACTTTTTACTGACTATTCTCAGAATGGTCACTAGAATGGCAGATGACATTTTTCATGAGAATAAGGGGTGAATTTGTGCATTACTGTGTTGACATGGTGTTTAAAAAGATGTGGTGCTCAGGGTATACTTCACTTCTGACATAAAGACTGACTGAAAATATGGAAGATTACTGTTGCATGCACATAGAACACAGGCAGGTATCCACTGGTCCAGGGGATGAGCCTAAGATTGCTCTGGTATCCTCTGGATGCATGAGTGTTGACAAAAGACCATCAGGTGGCCCACCCTCCTTTAGATCTCCTACTTGTACTTCATTCTAGCTCAAAACCCTGCTCAAATTAATCACATTTCTTCTCTGGGAATTGTCTACATTTATTTCAGAGACACTTCTCTGTTTTCTTTTAAAAATCTGTTACTTGGCTGACAGAACACCTGAATATACTTTCAGGCAGGAGGCATGTGTGTATACTTCTTACTGAATAGCTTTTTTCAGCTGATTTCACCTCTCTGTTTATAAGCACTCTTTGAACAAATTGTGAAAGTCTCAACAGCACTTTTTCCATTTAAGTAATGTAGCATTCCTTTTCAGGATCATTTCCATGGCTTACTGATAATGCCACAGCACTTTCTGCCTTGTCAGAACCTGTCACTGTGCCCGCACCCAGCACTCTAAACATCAAAATGATTTGCAACCAATTTACTGAAAAGCTGAAAATGTCTTCTAAAGTAATCTCTGCCACTGGAAAAATGCCATTTTTGAAAGAGGAAGCTTCATATTTATCAAGCTTTATAACACTCATATATAATAGTTTGGGCATAAGACTCCAATAGCTCATGCCCTTAAAGAGCAGGTGAGAAACCTAGAAAGCAGTAAATGATTAAAGCCTTGAAGAAATCTGCATTAATTGAAAGATGTAGGTGCTGTATTTAATGCCATTGAACAGAATCTCAAATAGTTAACAAGATTGATACACTTCAGTTAAAATACAGGTGTGTAATCTGTGTGGTGTTACATTGTTGCTTCCAGTAGTTCTTCCTGTGGTAATCTGGCATCATTATGTAATTGCAGATCCAGCTATTAAAAGAGCTATACAATTTCCTGAGTAACTGGCACTATTTCCTTCCACTCAAGCCTGTGAAAGATAACAATTATGTGCAATGGAATATAATTTCTATTGACATTCATAGGAATTCAAGGAAGAACTGCCACTAGAGTAAGAATGTAGGAACTTTATTGGGTTGGACTGCTGATCAGTATAACTCAGTGTCCTGTTTGTGACAACAGGCAAGAGTGAATGCTTAGAAATAGGATGAGAGTAAGACAAAGGTCAAAGATGCAAGAGATGTTTTTTTTCCTCATATGCTTTTTAAATCTCAGCAATCTACTGAGAGCTATTGTGCAGAAGGTTACAGCTCCTCTCTTCATGCCATGTTAATCTGACACCCTGCAATAAGCTCTTTGAAGCAGTGGTAAAGTTGCAAAAATAGTTACAGAAAGAAATCCTCTCCCCAAACTCTTTCAAAGTTTCCAGGTGTGAAATAACGACCACTGAATTATTAAGGTGTCAGATACTAGCTAATCGTGCTTTCATAGAAGCCACCGTTCTCAACTGAATTACCGTATCTTCTAGTTTCAGTCATTAAACATTTTTTTAAATGGGTTGAGGCACCTTATTATCAATTTTGGATCCTATTGTTAGTACATTTAGATTGTGACTGAATTACTACAATTTTTACCTAATAATTACTCAAGAGGAACTCTTAACTTTCTTAATATAAGCGTTTTATTTTATTCTTTTTAACTTTTGATTGGACTCTCAGAAGAGTAAACACATCCATCTTGAAATGTGGGCATCAGGACTGGACACAGAATTCAAGGAAGCATAGTACCAGTGGCAAGCATTGTTCATATAAACTCATTACTAGTACCTTATATTGCTATCTACATCCAAAATGGTTAAATTGTTAATCCTATTAACACTACTAAGAAGAGTGCCATACCTACAACTTCTATCACTCTGAACCTTGCTTTTAATCACTAACCAAAAAATAAAAAATAAAAAGAGTCATCTATATTCTCCAAATGTGGTTTTTCTTGTTCCAAAATCAATTATTTGTACTTGGACTTTTTAAATGCATCTTGTCCTGAACTTATTAAATGGCCCAATCAATTTGTGTTAGTGATCTGTGGGCTGTACAATGCCACGCTGCTCAATAACTATATATTTTAACAGCAAAAATTTCAATTTTCTACTTTGCCAGAGTATAAGATGTTATGACAGGATATTTATTTAATTTCTTTTCACTGAAAGAGTGTTCAGGCATTGGAATAAGTCACCCAGGGAGGAGGTAGAGTCACGGTCTCTGGATGGGTTTAAGAGGCACCTGGACATGGCACTTGTGGATATGGTTTGGGGGTGATTATTCTAATGCTGGGTTGGTGGTTGAACAGGTGATCTAGTAGGTCTCTTTTAACCTTAAATCTTCTCTTCCTTGAAGATTCTGTGACTCTGTGATTCTTTAATATCTGATAGCTCTTCCAAAATATTTCAATCCATACTGCCAATCATTTTAAACATATTCATCTCCCATAAGAGTTTTTAAGAATTTTATTGGAGTAGAAGGGTCATGATAAGATTTGCCAAAAAAACTGTATCTGGAATTTCCCCCAATGATGTATTTATTATGCATTCACTCAACATTTATGATTCTGTTGCTTTAATACTTCTAATAATTCTACCCTTTTTCTACTGACAAATGTACTATCACCTGTTAATTGCCTCTTTTTTTCTTGTGCTGTGTCATGGTTTAGGAATGGTATTCATCAGTTTAGTACTTCCACTAGAAAGAAAACCACAAAACACACCCCTTCCCCTCCTCCAATGGGGAACAAAAAAAGGAGTGATCATGTTGAGATAAGAAAAACTTGCTGGAAACAGAAATACAATGATAAAGCAAACAATAACAGCACCAGTATTAATAACAAAAAGTATACAAAGAGGGTGTGATTTACATGCAAAATGTTCAACAATCCTGGGACAAATGAAAAACAGTGGTGGACAGACCTTTTGTCCCCCACGCTTTCCTCTGACAGGAAAAGGAACATCCTTTCTTCACAGAAGGGAAAAAGTCCCTTTCCCCTGGCCCCTGGCAATGATGTAAGATGGTATTGAATAACATTAGGCTCTTGACTGTTCCACTCCTGCTGATCTGGACAGGAACAGTTAAAAAATCCTTTCATGTTGTCCTTAAGCTTTGAAGGATGTGTCTTCTGTACATTTGCTTCCCTTCTCAGTTTTCTATGGTTTATATTCAGTTTTGCTTTAGTCATTCACATCAATTTCTTTTATTTTCATCATTGCCCTTTAGAAATTAAAAAAACTAGTTAACTTAGAGGGTTTTTTTTAATTCATCATTACCGTATCAGTTCTTGACTGTGTGATTATTGTTTTAGCTCACTTAGTGAAACATTTTAAAATTCTCTCAGTTATTATTCACATTTTATCAATTTATTCTTTCCCAGCTGATTTATTATGTAAGGATTTACAGGTTTTTTTAAAGGTATCCTCCCTGATAGCCTGGGAGAAGCTTGTGTCAATGTATATCTGTAAGTTTTAAAAATTATCTCATTTTACAAAAAATGCATTCCTAAATTAGAACAGGTTCTTTGATAATTTTCTCTTGCACATCAATAACTGAGAAGTTATTCTCAGATATATTTTTATGATATGAAAAAAAAATTTTTTTTTGCATTTAAACAGTGAGAGAATGAGAGGTTTATCACGTATTACTCAGTTTGAAAAAAAAGCAACAAATGAAGTCTATTTGTTTCCTGCCCCGCACCCTCTTCCATATTTTTATTATTAATTTCTTTTAACTTCCAAACGGGGTAACCAAATGAAACTGCTTATTTGGAATGGTCCCTGTCCAATGTGAACACCCATAATGTGCCAGGGAAATTCTTGGAAAAATAGTGGTTGATGAAGGCCAAAACCATGCCACAGATTTTTCTTAGTTTTTAGCAGTATGGACAATGAAGTCCCAACAAACAATAAAGTTTCCCAGTGTTGTTGAATTCATTACTATAGATATGTCCAGAAAGTACCTTTTTAACACATTGTGCTGCCATCCTCTTTAGATACTTTGGAACAAGTTATTTGGTGTCTCTAATCTTTCAAGAAAATGTCAGTGATTATCATGTTAATAAAAATTACTTTAGAGTTGACTAATAATGTAATATTCTTTATTGTTGCCAAGATTCTTTATGCTTGTATAGATTGTCCAAGATCTCTTTATTTAATTTTATACAGTACTTCATTTAATTTTCTTCTTGATAACTTGATGCTAAGGAATTTTTATATTTTACCTCCTTTCCACTCTCTCGGCTTGCAGATAAGTTAACACTATCCAGATCAGGCTGGAGAGATCTTCCAGATTTCACAGCTGCTTCTTCTTGTTTAAAGTGGTCCAAAAATACTAGTGTTCCTTTTTATCCAGCAGTTCACTTCTAGAATCGTCTTATTATTCTTTTCTGTTATTCAGAAGATAGGAAGAATCTTGAAATTTCCTCTCCATTCCTTTGTCCTCACAATCTTTCAGATCTTTCTGATTCCCAGGAAGTAAAAGAACTTTTATGTTGCCTGTCTATTAAAGAACCTTTTGTTTCCTCACAGAGCTGCCTCTGCTTTCAACAGTTCAGATGATCTCTGTGAGCATGTGTAATAGTAGTGGATTTGGCAACAAGTAGATTTTCAGCTGACCACCAAGATTTGAAAGATTTTGCAGTTCTCCTTTGGAAACTTCATTGATATTTAAGTATTTTTAAATCTTGATTCCAAAATCAATGGGTTTTTTTAAGATAAATAATTTTTTTTAAAAGGAAACCATGTCCCTGCAATCAGAATAAGCTTTTTGAAAACAGAAATTTTAAGATGAGCATAATTTATGTTATGAAATATGTGGACTTCTGAATTTTAATTGAATGAAGAGATGAGGCATTATTGCATAAGGACTCCATTTTTCTTCATAGAAAACTTCAACACTGTGTTATTTTTTTAGTAATATTAGAAATTTTCAGGAGTTCATATATCTTCCCTACTGATGGTCAGCAGCATTGCAAGTAATTTAGGGGAACGTACCTCTTAGCAAAGTGCCCCATAGCAAACATGATCATTCCTGAAGCAAAGACAATTGTACACAAGGAAAAGCAAGAGAACTTAGAAACAATTCTCAGCCTTTTTATGATTCACCTGAAGACATTTAAGGAATGTGTGAGTTGGGTTTGAAGCTAAAAAATTTGGCATTGTGAGACACAGTACGGAAATCAGTACTGGTAGCCAAATACACTCAAGAAGCTGGATAAATCCTCAGGTGTCAATCCCTGCTGAGTTTATTTCTACCTCCACTAACAGCTTTTTTAATCTGAAAACTGCTGATGCAGCAGAGGCAGGATCCCTGGAACCCAGAGCCCCACCGACACAGCAGGTCTATGCCCAGTTACAGTACTCCAAGCATAAATAAGAACTTCGATGGAATTTTTAGCAGCCTCTCCAGTCGTAATCAGTATCCAATCTGATTTGTCTAAAAGCTTTTCTGATTAGGGGACATATTCATATAAGAGGCCATCATTAAAAAGAGAAACAGGGGGAACAATTATTGTCTGGCATATGAGATCCCTTGTGGAAAGCAAGACCATTAGCAGAACAATTGGGGGGCTTTTAGCTAAACACTGAGTGCTATCACAGTGATGTTTTTTTCACTATCAGTCTACATACCATTTCATCAGCAGTAATATTAATGTCTAGTTTTTTCATCTTCTCTGCTAAAAATATGTAAATTATGTAATGAACATTTTTTACTTGTATTTAAAAAAGTCTCTTTTAAGTGAATTGAGTATGCATGTTATAACAACCTAACCAAGATAGCAACAAAAATACAATAGTAATGAGAGATTTCACAAGCAAATGAGTGTGTAAAAGAATAGAAAAAAAATGCATAACAGGAAGAATTCTATAGAAGAGGCAGGAAGAGATTAAAGGACAGGCCACAACAGATATATCTGGCAACCACAAGTCATCATTTGAAGTCAACTTTGATTTTTTAATATCATTTGGACTCATTTGAGGATGAGTAGTCAATGACGCTATTTATAGGGGAAGACTGGAAGCTCAGGTATCACTGCCCTGCTGTCACCCAGCATGATATTGTCTCCTCAGTGGCAACCATATACTCCTGCATCTTAGTGGCAACAACTAAACCAGAGGTTACATCAAGACAAAAGTTCTGATCCATTTTCAAAACCCAGGACTCTTGCAGGATTTTTCTTACCTAACTTCTCACAAGGTAGCCAGAAGGACCACTGTCCTTCTGTATTTTGCCAAAGTCCTTTCTATTGATTTGATTAGTTTTTTATTAGAAGAAAGTGGGTGTGGAGGGGAGTAAAAGAGACAGAGAGAGACAAATAACTTCTCTGATGTGACCAGCCACAGAACAATTAATTAAAAGGAGGTTTCTTTTTCAATTTTAAAGTTTTTAATGTTCTATAAAGAGGTTTTCCTATCTTCTGCATTTATTGCACAGAGAGCTCTCTAAATATCAGTATTTCCACTGGGAAGAACCAAAGTACTGTTCTTGCTTTTCTCCTGATCAGGAAATCTTGCAGTATTTTTCATCATCTATCTTTAATATTCTGTTTAAATAAGTAGTAGGAATCATCAGTCTCCTGATTAGATATAGCAAGGCTTTCCTGGTATCAGTAAATTTAAGATGACAAAGTAAAGCCAGCCTTAGAAGAGGTGAGACAGTTAAAAAAAATCCCTTTACAATGTATGACTAAAATGTGAGAAAAAAAATGTCTTACAGATAAATTGTGCTTTAAAGAAAATGGATGAAAAAGCCATTAAGACTGATGAAGAAGTCTAAATTTCATTTTTCCTAGAAGTTTTCTATTGTCAAAGGGTAGGGTTTCAAGGTAAAAAGACAGTAAAACTTCCAAGTGTAATCTTCCTTGACATCTGATAGACTAATCTGACTAGCCTAGTTTTTAATACCAGGTACAGCAGGTAAAGGAGATCCCAAGATTTTACCAAATAAAAGAACAGGAAATCAAGAAAAAATTAAGACTTGTTTAGATGTTTCAGTCTCTTAGACATTCCTTCTTTTTAGAGAGGAATGTCTGTTCTATATAATGCAATTTATCTAGATATCAACATCATGGTGTGATTTCTTCATGGTTTGTCATATGCTATTTTTAGGCTTTTTCTATACATGCTTTGGGGCAGATTGAGAGATATATTTTGTGTTCACCTCTTTTTTCTTTCAGAGTCAGCACATGGAGCTGTTTACAATCAAAGGGAATTATGTTTCAAGATCATGAACTTAGTATGCGGTTTCTGTCAGTACCACTTACAAATGTCACGTTTACAAGAGATATAAAAACATACAAAGTTAGAGACTAGCATTTTTTTGTGCAGACTCTGTATTTAACTAACAACTTTCATGGCTTGATCTCACTTGCCCTCATGAAAAACACATTCAATTGCTTGCTAAAAGTAAAACAAGTATAGTCAGTCTTTTGACTTTTTTTATTTATTATTTTTTAACATTGTAATCTTTATATAGAGAGAGGTAGAGAAGAGGTAGCAAAGGATAGGTGGTAGATTGATGGGAAACCAAATATGGTCCCCCCTTTCTCAAAATTGGCTTTAATTAATGTGGTGGGGTTGCAGTATTTTAATTTTTGTTCCCTGGAGGAGTTACCTAAGCAACCCTCAACCATCTGAGAACAACTCTGCAATACCAAAGAGACCCAGGACATTGCCATGGAGTACTGCTGTGCCTAGGAGGCTGCTTTACTCACAGATATTCATAAATAACCATTCAAGTTTTTTCAGGTACCAGGACAACCACGTGTTTCATAAGGCCATGTATTAAGCATATTTACTGTTTGCATTATGAATGTCTAATCCAGGTGTGATTCAGCTGAACTTCTCAACTTGTTTGTGTTAAGACATATTTTGTCTGTGTCCTGACTACACAGGGTAAGGTTAGGGTGCAATTTTTTTTTTCAGTGAGCCTTTAGTTTCACTGGAACAAACTCAACCACCAAAACAGGAAGGAAAGGAAAATAGTGCCTTCAGTAACCTGGCACCCAAGGGAATAGGGCAGTAGGCTGGATTTGCACAGCTCACCATTTCTGCAGTTTAAGGCAAAACCAAGAACGTTAAAATTGCACTTATTTTTAAGTCAGCTTTTATCTGAAAGAAAGTTAGAAGAAAGAAGAGAAAATGTAATTTTATTTCTACCTTTCACTGGTTATAACCTTAAATAACACATACCATACTTGAAAGTAGCTGACAAAGAAAAGTAATAGAAATAGGTGCAAAAAGAAGTCAACAGGAAACTAGATTTTAAGTTGAACATCCAAAAAGAGTCAGTACAATTACTAATAAAATGAGTAATTTGTTTTTCTGCATGAGGGTTTGGGAAATTTTTCTTTGTCAATTCATACTTTGCAGAACACAGCTTTTGCAAGGATTGTGTCAGCAAAACCAGAAAAAATCCTTCCCCAAATATTTATCAAAAGCAAAATAAACCATCATCGTTCCTCCTTACAACTGGGAAACTCAAGCATACGAAACTGTGTGGTGGAAAAAAATGTTTTACTTATCTACTTTGTCACAGAAGTGGCATATATACATTTGATATCTCAGAAGGATGTTGATTTCCAAAATAACTGCATTTAATAAAGGTACAAAAGTGAGTGATTTTGTTTGTGTTTTCAGTGGAAGACAAGCAGTTTAGAAGGTTTATTCTGCTTCATAATGACTAACCCAGTGTTCTGAGGGAGGTTTTAAACAGTTTATATGTAATACTTTCAACAAATGCAATCCCCAAAGGCAGGTATCTCTATGTGACTATTAAAGTATTCTCACCTTGCAATCAGGTGAGGGCTCTTTCAACTCCTCACCCAGATCCCACCTAGCCCATTCCCAACACAGCTGGGAGTCAGAGGTCATTCAGACAAAAGCTCTCTACAAACTATTTTTTCCTGAAGCTTGCTGGTTGTTTTATAGACTTTTTGGGTTGCTGGCTCATGTTTCTTCTGTGATTTATACCTGGAGTTGCCTGTTAGAGCTTTGAATTTCAACAATCAGACCTGATCTGCTGTTCAGGTAGCTGCCTCACCTTAGCCTCATTTCACAGCAACCAGGATTCCCTGACATCTCAAAAACAGCCAGACCTTTAGGAAATAAACCTGAAACTTTAGTTGATCTTGGCTTCAAGTGCAGAAAAACATGAGGATGCCAACCCCCACTATAAAGTTAGAGAACAGCAAAAAATCAACTCAACGATGGTGAAAATTTATTCCTCACTAGTCATAACACTTTTCCATTAGTACAGACAAGTGGGAACGAATATGTAACTTAATGATCTTCATGTATTTTGTTGATTTAGCAAATCAGGGTGGAAGACAACAAGCTGGAGTCCTGTTAGTGGTGCCTTTAGTTTCAGTTCCTACATGGTTTAAATTCATCAACTCTGCAGGCCTTGGACAGTACAGACGTAGGTTTAGCAATGACCAGAGCCAACACTGCCATCAGCAACACTAATTTTGGAGAGATCTTTCCATCACCTCTGTTGACAGAAATATGCCACAGGAAAACCAGGATGGGTCCTGCAGCTGGAATTTTGTCACCACTATGCTGAGCCACTGAGCAGTTGATAATACAACCTGTTTGTAGGGAACACTAATGGATTCAAAACTTCGAGAAGCAATACTAAAATGCTCTTTTCTTTCTGATAACCAATCTCTTCCTCTTTGTTTCTTCCCGTATATGCATGAAGCAACAATACAAAGATATGTGTCTTAAGGTAGAATATTTAATCTTACGTTTGGCCCTTTCAGAACATTTATATACTTGAGTAGAAATTCTGAAGTCGACTTTAAAATTAGTATTAGTTTTCACTTTTTTTCTTCCTGCTATTGTGTTTATACTACAAAAAAAGGTAAGAAGGCTGCAGAGCTTAGTGCACTGAAAGTCCTCTTGTTTCCTGCAAGTAAAAAATGAAACTATTCACTTTTTTCCCCTTGGAAAAAAGCTAAAACAAACAACACATGTGAGCAGCAGACTCATTTAAACAATTGATTATCCAGTTTCTAGACTTAAGACACACAAGGCTTATCTCCAAAGTCATGAAAGACATTATTTTTTTATTAAGAGTCTAAGTAGAAAAGGCATTATTTGATATCTGGAAATAAACAAGCTAATCTTTTCCTTTCAATATATGTTAAGCAACAATAAAAGGTAACTTATATGTAAGAAAATGTTCAGATTTACCAGCATGTATCCTGGGCCAAAACAGTTTTCCCTGTCAGATTTTTTAATTATGAGTACCTAGCATCAGGTGTCTAAAGGCCTTTTTGGCAGTTAAAATTACATAGTGTGATTTCCAGAAGCTGTTAATCAATTGTAAACTCTAGTGAATTTAGAGACAACTGTTAGTGATGACTGCCCCTGAGAATATCAACAAGAATACAGGATTTAGTAACTCTTCCTTAGTTCCTGGTCTGAATACACATGGCTGCTTCTCTATCCTAGTCATCAGCATCCTCTGATCAGTTTGCTGTTGGGGACAGGATACACAGTACTCAGTGATAATAAACATGCCAGAACCTGGCCCTTGAGAGGTCAGGCTGATGCTGCAGCCCAAAGGAAGTTGTTATAAACCACATACAGAGGTTACTTTTTGCAGACGTAAGTTCTGCTTGCTACCAAGGCAGCTGCACACATGATCCAAAACAAAATACTTCCTTCTGTTCTCCACCTAATATGGCATTTTAGCTAAAACCAAAAGTAGGACTTAAAACTGGAGCTGAATTTTTGTGGAGACATTTGCAGATAAATCACTGCATAGAATTTCATTATGTGAAAACAGATGAGCCACACATTTCTGCGCAAGTGTTCAGTTTAATTTGCCAAGTTTCATGTTATTATGTCAATGCTTAAATTTCCCATTCAATGAATTTGTGCTATCTAAAATCTCACCCAAATTTTTTTTCACAGTATCACATTTTTAGATGATTTTCAGAGTGTTCTTCAACCTTCTGATCTGAATCAGCTTTCTATTAACAAGTGTAAATAATGGGTAATAAATCTTTACTGCTGAAAATTTGAGCTGCTCATGAATTGCCACGTATTCAGAGGCATGAGACCTTCAATTAATGGATCTCTGCTGCTCAGATGCCTAATACAGTGTACTTGGAAATCTAAAAATATTGAGCTTGCAAGAAATCTCCTGGAGACTACCCATAGAGAAATTATGTATTAATTTAGTGACAACTTTAGTGCTTCACCAAAAAGTTTAATGATTCTCATTACAGGAAAACACCTAGAAAAGGGTCACTATTAAATATTTTTCCAGCTTATAAGGCTATTTGACTAAACTTGGCTTTTATAGCATTTCAAAGAAAATATTAAAAGCTAAAAGGTATCCTCAGAAAATGAGATCTGCTTAAAGTTTGTCCAAATGTGGCTTCCAAAGAGGCAAGAAGACGAAGAGTACTATAAATGAGTCATGTTAATTACAGACACAAGAAAGGTTTTGGCCACCAACATCAAAGAAAGACAGATATAGAAGGAAAAGAGAAATATTAATTTCAGAAGCAAATACATTATTTTGGAATGAGTGAATATTTCACTGTAATGCTACATTTTTGACTTGGAAACTGCAGTAGACATCAGCTTACTGGGATGTGAGCAACTAACAGAACAAGGGTGAAATCAGGTCCATCACAGAAAACATGAGGTGCAACAAGAGCAGGCTCTAACTAGCCTTGGTCAAAACAAAAATCGCCTGTTCAGAAGGAGAAATTTAAAAAAAAAATAAAAATCTAGCAAACATTGTGTAATTGAGGCCTGAGAAGGAGATCCACTGTAGAGTATAGCTAAGCTACCTTTTTTTTCATTAAGACACAAATTTACCCTATATAGAGAAGCTCTCAAGCTATCCTAATACCAATTCTTTCAAGACCAGACTTTGGTATATCTATGTTTTTCCACTTGTTCACAGCAAGTAACATAATGGCCACCATTGTAAGAGTTTGACTGTACTGACAACCTCTCTGACCTTGCTTCATCTGACATTGTAAGTGAAAAGGGGAAGAAAGATGCTCTAGACCATTTTTGTGAGGTCAGCCCCAACCGTTCAACTCATACTAGGGCTTTCCTGTGACAGCCTCAAGCAAATATCTCTTCAATATAAATATCCTAAATGCTTAGAGGATGTATCAGCAGCACTCATGTGTAGGACCAAACGATATTCCCGTCACAGATTAAGAAAGAAGTAACTAATTTAATATATAAATGAACATATAAATGAATATAAAATAGCCTTGAAAGTCTGGCATCAGAATCTGGCATGATTTCAGATTGGCTGTGCACCAAATCTCCTTTTTATTAGGCCTCCACTGTGAAAATGCTCACAGTGTCAGTCCTTCTAACACACACATCTCCTCCTGCTCAGCTTTCATTTATTTCTCCACAATTTCTCAGCAGAAAGCAACAATTTTTACAGGAGAAAAAATTTAAACAAAAATTGGAGTTCTATATAGTGGTATACATTATTACCATAATGTAAACCAGACAACTTCCTCATATTTGCAGAACTGAGACTTCCAACACCCTTACCAATTTTGTCACTCCTCCCTTGTCTGGGAAATTTAAACACAGACTTGTTCTGACCACTTTCCTCCAAATGTCAGGCAACCGAAAACAGATTCTTCAGCTTTCTGCATTTGATGCTGTGAGAAAGGCACTCAGGAATCCAGGATCTGCTCCTTCAGCAGATCACTGGGAAACAGAAGCAAATGTAATTTGTCCCTTTGGGATGCTGATTTCCTGATGCCACATCAAGGAGCCATGACTCTTATTCACAGTTTGAAAGGACTGTCAGATTAACAGTAGTTAATGTGTCAATGAACCAATGCACACTTTCATTTCTGGATACTGATCCTAGCTAGGATGCTGGTTTGGACTTGCCTGGTGTAATAAAAATTATCTTGCATGGCTATGCCAAATGTTTTCCCACTGACTTTTCTGTAGGTATCCTTAAGTCGAGAGGCATCCTTTTTAATCACATCCTCTCAGTGAATAATGGGGATGACTGATCCTGATATTTCACCTTTAAATGTAGTAAGTCATAGACTCATAGAATATGCTGATTTGGAGAGACCCATCAGTATCACCAAGTCAAATTTCCAGCCTAGCACAGGACACCCCAGTGTGCCTGAGAGCATTGTCTAAATGCTTGAACTCTGTCAGGTTGGTGCCATGACCACTTCCCTGGGAGCTGTTCCAGGGCCTAGCCACCCTCTGGGTAAAAAACCTTTTTCCTCATACACAACCTAAATCTCCTGTAGCAGTGTGATTTTAGATGGTGGAACTCCTACCTCCCAATATCCATCACCTGTGGAAAAGCTTCTTGGGTAAGATTCAGGCAAAGCAGCTAAGTCCACAGGTCTCTCACTCCATGGCTAGTTCAGCAAAGAGAGGCAAGAAGGGCCTTTTGTATGATAAGTTCCAGTGAAGGTTTACTCCAACATGCTGAAGGGGAATCAGGGACAAAAGACCTGGCCATGTGGTCTGCACAGGCCTAAATAAAAGTCAGGAACCAATGGTCTGAGGGCATGAGGGTGGTACAAAGGGCAGGGCAAAGGTCAGTGACCTGTAGGGAGGATGAGGGATGAACAATTGAGGTGGGCTGGACCAACTGGCCAGTGGAGGAAGCAATCTAAGGTAGATTGACAATAGTGCTGCAGAGCACTATGGGGAACGTCTTTTTTTTTTTACAGCCCAGGCAGGGAAGACATTATGGTAGATCTTTTTTCAGGGGAAAATTCTCAGGGGAATTCCTGAGAGGCTCAAGAGATTCCACAATCTCCCATGACTCAGCTCCTTGTGTTTCTTCAAGTGCTGTTACTTGTCACAAGGGATCAGTACCCTTTTCTTCCCTTCACGAGGAAGTTGCAGATTGCAATGAGGTCTCCTCTCAGTCTGCTGCAGGTGGAACAGACTAAGGGACCTCAGCTGCTCCTCACACAGCTTCCCCTCAAGGCCCTTTGCCATCCTCATAGCCCTGCTTTGTCTTTGTATAAAGGCCCTAATGTCTTTGTATAAACTCAACTCACTGAGATAGTTTGGCCTTTTGTCTGAGATAAACACCTGGTGACACTTGCCTATGCATCCATCATCTTTAGACTAATTCACTTTGTGTTGCTTCCATGGAAGAGGGAGGATTCCCCTTCTAAAGGGACATACCAGTGTGGGTCTGATTTTCTGAGTTTGTGAAATTTTCAGCCTGTTACCAGCTGATTCTGTCCTTGAGAGGAATGCATTCCTCTCAAGGACAGTGAAATGCAAAAAGGTCTTCAGTCTTTCATAAACACTTCCAGGTTTCTCATAATAATTCTCTCACAGGTGTTGTTTCTATTATTTAACCAGTGAAGAGAAGTGTTTTCTAACCAATGATGTGATTCTTTAGCGCAGCATGTTATAAAAATAGCTGTGTGAAAATAATAAATTAGCCTTCTGAATTTTCTTCTACCTGGAGTCAGGCTCCTCCTTTTGTGTCCAACTGCAACAATACCAGTGTGAACATCCTACCAGTGGCCTCTTCAGTAGATTCAAGGCTTTTGACATCACTTTATTGTTGTGCTACCCAGGCTTCACTTATTCTCTTTCACTTTCAAAATGTACTGAAGTAGTTCCATGTTTCTAATTTTAAAATTCACTGGTGAAAACATGTCTGTTTATATCTACAAAATTTCTATCTACAACTCAACAAGTGAAAAAATTATTGGAAACAAAAGATTTTTTGAGACATAGAAGCTAAGAAAGCAGAAGTGTTTCAGGGAAAAGTGAAGTGAAATATTTTCAGGTGAAGTAGTTCAGATGCCCAAAAATAAATTGTTGAAGATATTTATTGAAATAGAGTTCTGCTTTCATGTATGAAAAATTATTAATATATTTGTATTCTTCCCTCATATTCAACTTTTGTATGATGTTTATGCCAAGCAGGGGAACCTGAAACTAGAAAATAATAATTCCTTCATAAGTCTGCTGTATCTGGTCATGCAGATGTTTCTTATTGACTGAAATGGCTATTTAAGTAACCATTCTGTGGGACAGGAGTTCCATCCAGTAATTAGAAGGTACACAATTTAATCCTCATACTATCTCATGGACAAAAATTATTGAATTTATTTACTTTTGTTGGACTCCTAGTAGTCAAGAAAAGTAATGGCATATCATTCCTGGTTTTTTCTTTGTGATTATTACTGCCTTCTCAAGTTTGTTTAGCAGGAGCTGTCATCTGGCTTTCATGCATATTCTTCAATTTAATATATAAATACTTTAACATTGAGTGGCTGCTAGAAAGAGACAAGCTGTGGAGCAGTAATACGCAAAAAGACTAGGGTTCCATCTGAAATCCATTTACTCTTGAGTAGAGAAATTGCATAAGAAGGGCCTCTCATTTATTTGCTTTTATCATCTGATGATCAGAAAGTCTACCAACAGAATCAGGTATTGTTAAAAAGGCTGGAAACCTTAAACTGTATTGGGATTTTTTTGAGCTTTCCTTTTTCAGAAAAGTCATTACTACGTCGAGTTCAGTTGTGGAATCTTGCCTGTGACATTGCTATGCATAAAATTTCCTTTTTAGATATTCAGTTCTCTTATAATAGATCTCAGTGTTAAGATTCAGAGCAGCTGTAAAACTGAAAGTGAAATCCTAGTGGAGCTATCGTAAGTAATTTTAAAGAAATATAGGGTAATTCAAACCGTGTTTCAGTATGTTTTAACCCACAAAAATCTTTTCTAGATAGACAGCAAGATATCATACAAAAATGCATATTGTATTTTTTATATTAAAAATGAATCTTTTAGAATATGTTATTGCTCTTCATTTAGAATTATTTATTACTATGAAAATGGCAAAATATATATTTTTTAAAATTCTGTCCTGTGCAATTAGATACTAAGTTGGAGCCTATAAGTATATTCTTTTCTCTCTTTACTCCCTTAAAATTTTACTTTGAAATATAATTCAAAATTGAAAGGGCCGTTGAAAAGATGATTCTTTTTCATGAATCTTGTTATATCAAATTAAGTTTAAATCTATGATATTTACAGAATATGAGAAGACATTTGAGTCAGACTAAATTGAGTCCATACACTAGTGGCAATATGTGAAACTACATTAAAGGAAATTTAAGGTTTTTTCCATGTCCTGCCCCTATATTTATTAAAAAGACTCAATTTACAAGATTTTTCCAGAAAATAAATAATGCAAAAAATAAGGCAAAATGTTCAAACAAAACATATCTCTAGATTATAAAACATATAAATTATACATTTTTTTCAGTTTTTAGCAAAACCAAAAAAAATTCATTTTTTGAGTACTTCAGGGTTACAAATATTTTTGGAAGGGTGGAAATAAAAAATGAGCTCATCTCAATAAAAATTATTTTAAAATTACTTTTTAAAGCATAAGACACATGGTATTTCTCCACTTTAATGTAATGCAGGTTTTTATTGTTTTTAAACTAAATATTTGTTATTGTCAGAGAAATTAATGTTTTGTGAGATAAACCCAACCTAATTAGAAGTTACATGTTTAGTTTATTAGGCCATTTTTTTCAAAACAATTGGTGTCCTTTGATTATTCTGATACAACAGAGCAACCCATTTACAGCAGATTAAGAACCCCTCAATTTCTACTTGCATCCATAGGTACCAGAACACATGAAGAAATGCAGCCCTTTTCTGTTATTTGGCTTCCTGTGGGATGAAAACCCTCCTTCCTAACATTATGGAGAAAAATATTTTCATGAGCCCAAGTCAGCAATGCTTCTATTAAGAAAAAATTAGTTCAAAGCTATTCATATATTGACATCTCTTTATAGTAGTAGGTAGAGTTCTAAGTCATCTTTACCTGTGGTCAAGAAAGCAGGAGAGTTATGAGTTATTGATAGAAATTAGTGCATTTGAGTAAATCCAGTATTCCAACTGTCTTCTTTTTACTCATAAAATGTCTTCCCTTATGATGTCTGAGATGTATCTATTCATGAGAAAATAAAACACTTAATGTCCTTCAAGTTTTTATCTCCTGTAGAAATAATGTATGGGAAATTCTATCAGGAATAAGCCAGGAGCTATTGCATCATTAGGAACATTTACTACACATCACTTCTGAAGACTGGGCTAATTCTTACAGAATATGCTTAATTTTTGGCAGATGATCACTGTAATAAGGATTTCCTCCTGCAGATGTCAGGATTAATAAAAATACAGCTGTTCTCTGAGAAAAGTAAGAAAACTAGGTGCATGATAGAAAAACAAAACAAAAAAACCAAAAAAAACCAAAAAAAACCCAAACCCAACCCTAGTTAATAATGCAATGCATAAACAGAAGAAAAAAGATTAATTTAAAATAATAAAAAAAGCGCTTCCTGGTAAAAAATGCTTGGTCTTAAAATTTTTTTGTCATTGAAAATATTAGCTGCAAGCCAAGTTGATGAAGTGAGTTATGCAGAAGACAGATAACAATTTTAGCTTGTCTTGAATGAATACTGACTGCAGCAAGTCAAACTTCATAAGCAGCCCTACTGACCTTTCTTCAGTTGATGTAAATATGGATTTATATTATCAAAAAAATGTAGATGAATTGCCCTGAGCCGTACACCAGCTCAATATGCTTGTCTTGTAGAAGTATTCCTTACTTGTGAACCACAGGAAAAAAAATACATCCATGAAAGAAAAAATAATAACCAGGACAATTCAATTTATAAACTTCATGATGCATTAATTACTGGAAATGGGCTGAAAAGTAGTTTTATAAGGTAAATATCTACTGTGAAAACCTAATGTAACATACACAGCACTTGATATTTACTGACTTTGTTTATTGAAGTTGCAGATCTTAGAAGCTCCAGTCTTCAGGGGAAGGAATGGTTGAAACTCACGTAGGAAAATGAAGTTTGGGAAAATCTCTTACACTCAATATGAATTTGGGGCAGAAAAAAGGATTTAAACACTATGAAAAGGGTGTAATACAGATAACACCTTTTTTTTTTTTTTTTCCCCTAAGGCAATTTCTGTAAAACCTTTGGAAGTTAGAAGAAAAATCAATAAAAATGATTACTGAGTGTAAAGAACTTTCACCATACTGATGTTATTTTTTCTCTGAGGTTGATGTTGGGTCAAAACCACTTGAAAGGTATAAGCTAGTCTTTTAAATAAGTTTGCAGAAAGTGGCACCACTGCTTGTTATTTCTTATCGCTATTATTTGAGAAATGCTGTCTCAGGAAGACCTTTAAGTAAGATTTCAACATGATTTGTTGCGGTGCCTATCTTTTTCTGATCAGCCCGGTGTTTGGCTGGACCACCCAGTCAGCTCTGATACGCCTCAGCAAGGTCTGTTTGTGAGTTCCTTGGCTCTGCAGCACCTCGACTTACACTGTCACGGCCGTGGCTTGAAAGAGGGGACTCTTGGAGACATCCGGGGAACAGAGGTTTATTGGGGGGTCACAGGGGAACCCCTTTGCCTCTGGTCCGGTGCCTCCAGAGAGAGACCTCGAACCTGGGCTGCAGGGGGGTTTTGTCCAGGAGAGGTTCAAGGGGTGGATACAAGTTATCATCCACTAATACCAAGCAAAATAACAAATGCCAACGAAATTACCTAAGCACTAACAAATCGGAGGTAAATTGGGGAGTGGTCTCAAAGGACTCTGCCAGCTGCTGGCTGAATCTTCTCCGAAAGCACTTGACCATGGAGATAAAATTCCATGATGGACAAAGGGAAAAAGAATACATAAAAGAACCAATGGGAAACAGTCTCTGGGTAGAG